>JAGMVL010001545.1:0-50513 GCA_019202695.1 Populus x sibirica
TGAGAAGAAGAGAAGGAGAAGCAGATCCGACAAAAATAAGAAAAAAAAAACCAAAGCGGATTTTAAAAACAAAGAAAAATAAAAACTAAAATCAACTCGGTTGTTGCGTTCTTGTTGTTGCTGCAGGACACCGCCGGCGTAGGAAGACAGGGGGGAAGAAGACATTGCAGATCCCCTGGTTTTTTTTGGAGTTTCCAGCGGCGGCACGTGAATCCACGCGCCGCCAGTGGCGGTGGCGCGTGGGAGGACGCGCCGCCACTGTTCCTCCGGTTCCCGTAAGTGTCCCCCCCGCAATTTCTCGGAGTTTTAGGGGACTGCTTTTTTGTAATTTTTAGATTATGTTATTGTAATATTATTGTAATTTTTGTTTAGTTTGTTTAGAAATTGTATTTTGTATTGCGGATGTAAAAAAGAAAAAGAAAAGAAAAGAAAGAGAAAATAATAACGAGAAAAAGAGATGTGTGTGTTTGTGTTTTTTTTTTATGTATGTTATTGAATAAAAAAAATGAATTTAATATTTTTAATTTATAGGCACAAATATCTAAAGGACAGATAAAATCATGTTATATTTTCCATGAAAATGTAGAACATGTATCTACATATATGGGAACTAATAACTGAATTATCGAAGCCTTAGAATTGGGCTAAAATTTTTATTTATTTTAAAAAAAACACATCAAGTTCACGAAGCAGCTTACCTCAGGTAGGGTGCGTTAGGGGTGCTAATACCTTCCCTAACCACAACCAGTCCCTTTCCCGTGAATCTCTGACAAGACCAGTACATTTGGGTTTCCTAGTAACCCTCAATTAAATACTAGGTGGCGACTCCAACGAACCAATCAAATCAAGCAAACAACAAAAAATTGCCAAGCCGACGCCATACGATTTTTTGACGTGCGACAGAATGGCGACTCCATCGGGGAAAGGTATTGTTTTCAACTTTATTGGACTAAGCTTTGTATTTTTGATGTGTTTAAATTTTTTGCTTTTTGTCTTATTTTTTTATTCAGGCATTGTGTAGAATTGTCTCATGCATCACATGTTTTAATTTTTGAAAGCACACACAAGCTTCGGGTTAGGGGTGGGGGGACTAGCGACTTGCCTTATGACTTGAGTCAAGGTTTAAGTTTGTGTAAACCCCAACTCTTTCGTTGAGTGTTTAGACCGATAGTGATCGGTACATGTGCCATCCCACTATCTGCTGAACCCCCATATTGCCTTTACAAGGGCGATCACGGGACTGTGAGAGACCCTTTTAGAGACCAAGTAGTAAACCTACCTCTTGTCTCACTTAAAAAGATTAGAACCTGCCGTTAGGATGTATGCTTCGTAAATAGTTGTTTTGCATCTGAGCAAGCCCTTCTTGAAGCATCTTGAATTCAGGACTTGTGGGTGACCCAATGGCCGTCACTCAGAAAATTTTCATTGTAGAGTTTGGGCAAGAATAAGATTCTTGTTTCATCATACAAGAGTTACGACCATATGTCACCCCTCGAAGGGCGAGTTCTTCATATAGATTACATGTTCATACATTTATCATGCATGTACCATGAGGAAAAATAGGTTCCCCGTCCGAGGTTTGCTACACGTGATTGGAAAAGATGATGGAAATGAAGAAAGATGTCGAGATAGAGGCTCATTATCACAAAGAAAGTTGAGAGCATCAAAGGGGAAGTAGCTAGGCTCAGATCTACTTGAACAAGTGTAGAGCATCAAAGGGAAAGGGAATGTCTACACAGTCTTACGTGGGAACACTGCTTGTCCATGTCCCATTGAAGTTACACCTCCTCTTTTCGGTCATGAATAATTGCAGCAATGCCTTCAGTCATCAGCTAATGACAAACTTTTGTTCTTGGTCAGCTGCCCTGTTAATTGTTCATCGCCTCCACATCTTTCAATGGCACCAAATAACTGCTAGCCTTCGTGCATGGTGCGTTAGCCTTCTTTGACGTTACCCCAACTATTAGCTCAATTCCAGTTCAGCGGCACAAGATGTAAAAAAAAAAAAAAACCCGAAAAAAAACCGGAAAAAAAACCATGATTAGACACCGAACTTCTACGTTGCGAGCTCTCTCGTAGAGATTTGTTTGTAGATCTGCCGATGGGGAATGCAAGAGGGGGTGTAGTAGTTTCATATGCTTTGAAACTTTCTCCCACCAGTGGCACCAGCAAAACATTGTAGTAGGCAGAAGAGTCAGACTTGGTCTGAAAATATTAGCAGTCATCAAACTTCAATGTGGCAGAGCTCTCTCTACAAAAATCCGTTTATGGCTCTGCAAGTTGGGAATGCAAGAGGGGATTTATTAGTTGCATATGCTATAAAAATCTCTCATCGTTTTAGCACAAAGACACTGTGGTAGGTTGAAGAGCCAGACCTGGTTTGAAAAAAACATGAGCAGACATCAAACTTCTATATGGCAGAGCTCTCTCTGTAGAGATTTGTTTCTGGATCTGCTAGTGGGGTATGCAAGAGGGAATGCAATACTTTCATACAATACAAAACTTTGTCTCATCAGTTTCAGCACGAAAACACTAGAGTAGGCCGAAGAGTCAGACCTAGTCTGAAAACATGAGCAGTCGTCGAACTTTGACGTGGCAGAGCTCTCTCTACAAAAACCTGTTTATGGCTCTACAAGTGGGGAATGCAAGAGGGGATGTAGTAGTTTCAAACGATATGAAAAGTTACCCCACCAGTTTCAGCATCAAAACACTGTAGTAGGCAGAAAAGCCAGACTTGAGCTAGAAAACAGGGGCAAACATCAAACTTCAACATAGCAGAGCTCTCTCGACAGGAATCTGTTTGTGGATCTGCAAGTGGGAAATTCAAGAAGGAATACAGCAGTTTCAGATCACCTACAAGTTTCTCCCACCACTATCGGCATTAAAACACATAAGTTGAGAGAATAGACAGACCTGGGCTGAAAAACAGGAAAAGACTGAAACTTCACCAGAGCAGAACTCCCTTTACAGGTGTTTGTTTGTTGCACTATCTGTGAGCAATCGAAGATGAGACAGAAGAGTTTTAGATTCGTCAAGTTCTCTTCCAATTGAGACAATGCGTGATTCCACACGTCGGCAGTAGTGGTATTGCAGGTTTCTGTATGCTGCCAAGATTACCTAGCTAGTGGAGGGTTTCCAAACATTCTCATACAACCGCAACAACATTGGAAGATTGACATGATGTTGTGAGGATTGCCAAAAGAATAGAGCTAACTATCAAGATAAGAAAGATTGAAGGCTCTACCGTGGATTTCAGAACAATGAAGAGAGATGAATAAGAAGATAACTCTGAAGGTGGAAAACCTTATTCATGTGGTTTAGCCAGGTCTCACTGTAGCATCAACTGCTCAAGTACCTTTGTCAGGATTGACTTCCCTCTGCCATTTGAGTTTATTTACCAACATGTGCTAGATTCCAGACTTTTTGCCTGACTCTGTTAAATCCCGTGCAACCACTGTTTCCTATGTGATATAATCCAAACAGGAGATTTGAATATCATGGGGGGATTTCAGGTCATTCAGTTGAATAATTGCCAGAATCGAGTCTGCAAATTGGTGAGCAAAAGACGAGAGGAATCTGTGAAGGAGCTTGTCATTGATCATTTTGTTGCCAGAACATCCTCATAATGATGAGTGTCAGAAATGCTTGGCCAAGCACAAATATTGCCAGAAAAGCGATCCAAGAATGGTGTTGAATTGTCAATCAATTTTGTCATGAATTTTGCCATCTCGCATTTTGTTTTGGGGTCATATCTCATCCTTGAACGAAACATGTCTTTTCTTTGTCTTCCTGTTGTTATGAAATCATAAGATGCTTCTTTCAAAGATTATTCTGACAAAATATTTTGATCAAACTCCAACATGCGATAAAGGTTAATCAATCCCGAAGATTAAAAGTATTTTGATTACGAAATGACTTGATTCTTGAAAATGACATGAGGTGACCAAACAATTTTGAACTCATACCTCCTGACACCTGAACCACACATCATATAGCTAAGTTTTAGCAAGTATGCATAATGACATGTGGTGGATTCAGTAGTTATGGACTCGTGAATCATGACTCTTACAAGTCCCAACCCTTACACTGGACGAGGTCAAAATTTATCGGTTCTAACTGACCTTGCTTGAAACGAGAAAAGGCCATCTTTGTTATCCTTTCACATTTCTTGAAATATTATCCCTTGCAGTCCCATTTTGAGCCTGGTAAAATATTTTCTTTCAAGAAGAAACCCTGACTAGGATCACACCCTACAAGGGGCAATGAGAGATATGTTATTAGCAAGGATGAAGACACCGATAGAATCAATGATAAAAGAAAGGCTTAGAATAAAAGCCCAATGATTGAGAAAGGGAGAACAAGAAAAGCCATAGATTGAGGGCCATCCAAGAAAACTTTGAGGAAGGTTATGTAAAAGCAAAAAAAGTGGAAATGAAGGAGAATGCCTATCAATTCTAAGAGGGGCAAAAGAGGTTTCAATGGAAGAAAGACACAACAAATGTCAAAAGTCAACACCAAAAAAATCAAGTTTCATGTCTTTTGGTGTGTCTAGGATAAAGCCTTTAGTGTCTTCAAAATTTTTTAGATTCATTATTCATGGGAGAAAGTTGGATTTGCATTATGACCTATGTTAAGAGAATTCGATATTTGAGATTAACAAGGTTATATATCACTTTCTCTACTATGACAACAAGAGAAAGAGAGTTGATGAATAGTTGATGTTGATCCTAGGTCTTTGAAACCCTCAAACACCTTTTGAGCCTGAATTTTCCTTTCTTTCATAAGCCATGAACCATAGCCTGTATTACGTGCTTTAAAAAGCCCTTTTTAATCAAGTAAGCAATCCGAACCGATAAATGGCGATCTCAAAACTTGAAGAGTTTTCCATAAGAGTCATAGCTTCATGGATTAAGCTACTGGTTATTATGCATGCTGATAAAATTGGTGTAAAAAAAAAACAATCTTTCTTGATGAATCCTCAAGTTTTGACTTGAGTCTTTTGTTTTTTTGAAATTCACAAAGGTCACCTCATCATAGACCATCAAAAGATATACCCGAAATCGAGTCTAAAATGGATACAAAGAACCATGAACAAAAAACCATTTTAGTCTTACAACGGGTCAATTTCTGTTTTCAAAATACATGACAATCAAAGGATTTGTATATTTCGAATAACGTGTGTTGGATCTTTGAAAAAAAAGCTTGATTTTTAAAAGGTCTTTTCAAAAAAGGACATCTACGATTTCATTTCAACAAACTAGACTTTGAATAGACATGATCTTTGAAGTATGAGAGTTGATTCCAGAATAGAAAGATTGTCAAACAAGAAGAATATCGATCGAGTTTGCAAAATCCTTGACAAGAATGACGTCAACACTTCTTGACACTCCTTGAGAAGTTGACCACCCGGGGGCAATACTTTGGACCCCGAGAAGGAAAACAAAAGGCATTCAGATCAGCTGGGGGCAATTAAAGATGAGCAAATGATGAATCAATGCACTGAGGACAATGGTGTTTAAAGAAAGCTAATCAGCAGAACAAGCATTCAGATCATTACTGGGGGCAATGTTGTTCAAAGACAATCAGTGATTTAGTGAACTTCAGCAGCAATTGATGAGCAATGCTGCACTTGAAGGGCATTTTATTATCGTCAACTTGGGTTACCCTCTAAAACATGGCCATGACTCCTGACAGATGTTATCAAGTGAGTGCATTTGAATGAACATCTAACATATGCACACCACCAAGAGCGACGGTGGATCAAAGATGTACTGAAGGACATCTTCATATCATCATCTTTTGAAACATGGTTATCGACGATGTGGGCATGCATAGTTGCATTTGAATGAATGTCGGAAAGATGCGCACCACCAAAACTGATGTGGGACCATCTATTTTGGAGCAAATGCGCACTTCGAATATGGGTGATAACATGAACATCATTGATGATGTCAAGACATTTCTTTCCACTATCTGATTGGACAAGCTGAGAGAAATCCATGAGAAAGAACATTGAGCATACAATGATGAGTCTTTCACTGCAAGCTATGAGATGCACGTCTGGACGACTGGATGATTTCCATGAAGACTGTTGATAACATATACTTGAAGAGTATTGTTTCAGCTTGAGGCAAGTTTATGACTGATTGACAATCATGATGGTGTTGGCACGATGCGCACAATCAATGAGAGAACAATTCTCTGGATAATACAGAAGATGAATGATCGGTTAAGCTCTTCATGATGAATCAAGCAACACCACACTTGGGGGCAGAGTCAAGCTTGATAAACAGCGAGAGCAGTAATCGTCGTGGACAGCCTAGGATGGGCACTGCACTTACAGTTGAGTGGATGGCTAGCACATGAATAAGCCAATGCATCGAAAGAACAAAGAAAGCTTGGGAATGCAAACAAAGGCACCCTGTGATGATGGAACATTGAAGAGGGGGGACCTATATTTCGAATCAGGAAAAATCCTCAATGTAGTTCAGCAAGATTGGGGACCAAAAAAAGAGAGAGAAAAAAAGGAGAATCATTGAGTGATAATAACAGAGAATCATGGTTGTGACCTTGGAACGGGAAGAAGATGAGATAAGCCTTATTGTTAGGAAAATCTAAAAGAAATGAAAAGATCAACCTTGCAATCGGGAAGCATCGAGTTTTCAAACCCCGCGATCAAGAATTATCAAGAAGCACCAAGTTTTCAGGCCCTTCTTCTATCATCCCTTCAGGACTTCGCCAGGTAAGTCCCATTTTTCACACTTGTCACATCACATCTTTCATCTGGGTAGGTCACCCATTATAATGAGACCACACATCACATTTTTTCCATCTGGGTAGGTCACCCATAACAATGAGACCACTTCATATTTTTTCTATCTTCCATCTGGGTAGGTCACCCATTATAATGAGACCGCACATCACATTTTTTCCATCTGGGTAGGTCACCCGTAACAATGAGACCACTTCATATTTTTTCTATCTTCCATCTGGGTAGGTCACCCATTATAATGAGACCGCACATCACATTTTTTCCATCTGGGTAGGTCACCCATAACAATGAGACCACTTCATATTTTTTCTATCTTCCATCGGGTAGGTCACCCATTATAATGAGACCGCACTTCACATTCTTTCCATTTGGGTAGGTCACCCATCATAATGAGACCGTTTTCCACATTCTTTCCACCTGGGTAGGTCACCCATTACAATGAGACCATTTTGTTACATATATTTTTTAGTTTTGATTTAATGAGGTCGCTAGATGGGATCTCGGGTAGCTTTGGTTAAAGGAAATTACGGGATGGGATTTCGGGTTGACCGAGTTACACTTTTTAGTTTTGACTGAATGAGGTCGCCAGATGGGATCTCATGTAGCTTTGGTTAAGGGGAATCGCCAGATGGGATTTCAGGTTGACCGAGTTACACATTTTTTAGTTTTGATTTAATGAGGTCGCCAGATGGGATCTCATGTAGCTTTGGTTAAAGGGAATCGCCAGATGGCATTTCAGGTTGACCAAGTTATGCACTTTTTTAGTTTTGATTGGATGAGGTCGCCAGATGGGATCTCATGTAGCTTTGGTTAAAGGAAATCGCCAGATAGGATTTCAGGTTGACCGAGTTACACATTTTTTAGTTTTGATTTCATAAGGTCGCCGAGATGGGATCTCATGTAGCTTTGGTTAAAGGAAATCGCCAGATGGGATTTCGGGTTGACCGAGTTACACTTTTTTAGTTTTGATTGAATGAGGTCGCCAGATGGGATCTCATGTAGCTTTGGTTAAAGGGAATCGCCAGATGGGATTTCAGGTTGACCGAGTTACACATTTTTTAGTTTTGATTTAATGAGGTCGCCAGATGGGATCTCATGTAGCTTTGGTTAAAGGGAATCGCCGGATGGCATTTCGGGTTGACCAAGTTATACACATTTTTTAGTTTTGATTTAATGAGGTCGCAGATGGGATCTCATGTAGCTTTGGTTAAAGGAAATCGCCGGATGGGATTTTAGGTTGACCGAGTTACACATTTTTTAGTTTTGATTGGATGAGGTCGCGGATGGGATCTCATGTAGCTTTGGTTAAAGGGAATCGCCGGATGGGATTTCGGGTTGACCGAGTTACACATTTTTTAGTTTTGATTTAATGAGATCGCGAGATGGGATCTCATGTAGCTTTGGTTAAAGGGAATCGCCGGATGGGATTTCGGGTTGACCAAGTTACGCACTTTTTTTAGTTTTGATTGGATGAGGTCGCCAAATGGGATCTCATGTAGCTTTGGTTAAAGGAAATCGCGATAGGATTTCAGGTTGACCGAGTTACACATTTTTTAGTTTTGATTTCATAAGGTCGCCAGATGGGATCTCATGTAGCTTTGGTTAAAGGAAATCGCCGGATGGGATTTCAGGTTGACCGAGTTACACTTTTTTAGTTTTGACTGAATGAGGTCGCCAGATGGGATCTCATGTAGCTTTGGTTAAAGGGAATCGCCGGATGGGATTTCGGAGTTGACCGAGTTACATATTTTTTAGTTTTGATTTAATGAGGTCGCCAGATGGGATCTCATGTAGCTTTGGTTAAAGGGAATCGCCAGATGGCATTTCAGGTTGACCAAGTTATACACATTTTTTAGTTTTGATTTAATGAGGTCGCCGGATGGGATCTCATGTAGCTTTGGTTAAAGGAAATCGCAGATGGGATTTTAGGTTGACCGAGTTACACATTTTTTAGTTTTGATTGGATGAGGTCGCCGGATGGGATCTCATGTAGCTTTGGTTAAAGGGAATCGCCGGATGGGATTTCGGGTTGACCGAGTTACACATTTTTTAGTTTTGATTTAATGAGATCGCGGATGGGATCTCATGTAGCTTTGGTTAAAGGGAATCGCCAGATGGGATTTCGGAGTTGACCAAGTTACGCACTTTTTTTAGTTTTGATTTAATGAGATCGCGAGATGGGATCTCATGTAGCTTTGGTTAAAGGGAATCGCCGGATGGGATTTCGGGTTGACCAAGTTACGCACTTTTTTTAGTTTTGATTGGATGAGGTCGCCAAATGGGATCTCATGTAGCTTTGGTTAAAGGAAATCGCCAGATAGGATTTCGGGTTGACCGAGTTACACATTTTTTAGTTTTGATTTCATAAGGTCGCCAGATGGGATCTCATGTAGCTTTGGTTAAAGGAAATCGCCAGATGGGATTTCAGGTTGACCGAGTTACACTTTTTTAGTTTTGATTTCGAATGAGGTCGCCGGATGGGATCTCATGTAGCTTTGGTTAAAGGGAATCGCCGGATGGGATTTCGGGTTGACCGAGTTACACATTTTTTAGTTTTGATTTAATGAGGTCGCGCAGATGGGATCTCATGTAGCTTTGGTTAAAGGGAATCGCCGGATGGCATTTCAGAGTTGACCAAGTTATACACATTTTTTAGTTTTGATTTAATGAGGTCGCCGAGATGGGATCTCATGTAGCTTTGGTTAAAGGAAATCGCCAGATGGGATTTTAGGTTGACCGAGTTACACAATTTTTAGTTTTGATTGGATGAGGTCGCCGGATGGGATCTCATGTAGCTTTGGTTAAAGGGAATCGCCGGATGGGATTTCGAGTTGACCGAGTTACACATTTTTAGTTTTGATTTCATGAGATCGCCGGATGGGATCTCATGTAGCTTTGGTTAAAGGGAATCGCCGGATGGGATTTCGGAGTTGACCAAGTTACGCACTTTTTTTAGTTTTGATTGGATGAGGTCGCCAAATGGGATCTCATGTAGCTTTGGTTAAAGGAAATCGCCAGATAGGATTTCGGGTTGACCGAGTTACACATTTTTTAGTGTTGATTTCATAAGGTCGCGGGATGGGATCTCATGTAGCTTTGGTTAAAGGAAATCGCCAGATGGGATTTCGGGTTGACCGAGTTACACATTTTTTAGTTTTGATTTAATGAGGTCGCAGATGGGATCTCATGTAGCTTTGGTTAAAGGGAATCGCCGGATGGCATTTCGGGTTGACCAAGTTATACACATTTTTTAGTTTTGATTTAATGAGGTCGCGGGATGGGATCCCATGTAGCTTTGGTTAAAGGAAATCGCCGGATGGGATTTCGGGTTGACCGAGTTACACATTTTTTAGTTTTGATTTAATGAGATCGCCGGATGGGATCTCATGTAGCTTTGGTTAAAGGGAATCGCGGGATGGGATTTCGGAGTTGACCAAGTTACGCACTTTTTTAGTTTTGATTGGATGAGGTCGCCAAATGGGATCTCATGTAGCTTTGGTTAAAGGGAATCGCCGGATGGGATTTCGGAGTTGACCAAGTTACGCACTTTTTTTAGTTTTGATTGGATGAGGTCGCCAAATGGGATCTCATGTAGCTTTGGTTAAAGGAAATCGCCGGATAGGATTTCGGGTTGACCGAGTTACACATTTTTTAGTTTTGATTTCATAAGGTCGTCGGATGGGATCTCATGTAGCTTTGGTTAAAGGAAATCGCCGGATGGGATTTCGGGTTGACCGAGTTACACTTTTTTAGTTTTGATTGAATGAGGTCGCAGATGGGATCTCATGTAGCTTTGGTTAAAGGGAATCGCCGGATGGGATTTCGGGTTGACCGAGTTACACATTTTTTAGTTTTGATTTAATGAGGTCGCGGATGGGATCTCATGTAGCTTTGGTTAAAGGGAATCGCCGGATGGCATTTCGGGTTGACCAAGTTATACACATTTTTTAGTTTTGATTTAATGAGGTCGCGGATGGGATCTCATGTAGCTTTGGTTAAAGGAAATCGCCAGATGGGATTTTAGGTTGACCGAGTTACACATTTTTTAGTTTTGATTGGATGAGGTCGCGGATGGGATCTCATGTAGCTTTGGTTAAAGGGAATCGCCGGATGGGATTTCGGGTTGACCGAGTTACACATTTTTTAGTTTTGATTTAATGAGATCGCCAGATGGGATCTCATGTAGCTTTGGTTAAAGGGAATCGCCAGATGGGATTTCAGGTTGACCAAGTTACGCACTTTTTTTAGTTTTGATTTAATGAGATCGCCAGATGGGATCTCATGTAGCTTTGGTTAAAGGGAATCGCCAGATGGGATTTCAGGTTGACCAAGTTACGCACTTTTTTTAGTTTTGATTGGATGAGGTCGCCAAATGGGATATCATGTAGCTTTGGTTAAAGGAAATCGCCGAGATAGGATTTCAGGGTTGACCGAGTTACACATTTTTTAGTGTTGATTTCATAAGGTCGCCAGATGGGATCTCATGTAGCTTTGGTTAAAGGAAATCGCCGGATGGGATTTCGGGTTGACCGAGTTACACTTTTTTAGTTTTGATGAATGAGGTCGCGGATGGGATCTCATGTAGCTTTGGTTAAAGGGAATCGCCGAGATGGCATTTCGGGTTGACCAAGTTATACACATTTTTTAGTTTTGATTTAATGAGGTCGCCGGATGGGATCTCATGTAGCTTTGGTTAAAGGAAATCGCCGGATGGGATTTTAGGTTGACCGAGTTACACATTTTTTAGTTTTGATTGGATGAGGTCGCGAGATGGGATCTCATGTAGCTTTGGTTAAAGGGAATCGCCGGATGGGATTTCGGAGTTGACCGAGTTACACATTTTTTAGTTTTGATTTAATGAGATCGCCGAGATGGGATCTCATGTAGCTTTGGTTAAAGGGAATCGCCGGATGGGATTTCGGGTTGACCAAGTTACGCACTTTTTTAGTTTTGATTGGATGAGGTCGCCAAATGGGATCTCATGTAGCTTTGGTTAAAGGAAATCGCCGGATAGGATTTCGAGGTTGACCGAGTTACACATTTTTTAGTGTTGATTTCATAAGGTCGCGAGATGGGATCTCATGTAGCTTTGGTTAAAGGAAATCGCCGGATGGGATTTCGGGTTGACCGAGTTACACTTTTTTAGTTTTGACTGAATGAGGTCGCGAGATGGGATCTCATGTAGCTTTGGTTAAAGGGAATCGCCAGATGGGATTTCAGGTTGACCGAGTTACACATTTTTTAGTTTTGATTTAATGAGGTCGCCAGATGGGATCTCATGTAGCTTTGGTTAAAGGGAATCGCCAGATGGCATTTCAGGTTGACCAAGTTATACACATTTTTTAGTTTTGATTTAATGAGGTCGCGAGATGGGATCTCATGTAGCTTTGGTTAAAGAAAATCGCCGGATGGGATTTCGGGTTGACCGAGTTACACATTTTTTAGTTTTGATTTAATGAGGTCGCCAGATGGGATCTCATGTAGCTTTGGTTAAAGGGAATCGCCAGATGGGATTTCAGGTTGACCAAGTTACGCACTTTTTTTAGTTTTGATTGGATGAGGTCGCCAAATGGGATCTCATGTAGCTTTGGTTAAAGGAAATCGCCAGATAGGATTTCAGGTTGACCGAGTTACACATTTTTTAGTTTTGATTGGATGAGGTCGCCAGATGGGATCTCATGTAGCTTTGGTTAAAGGGAATCGCCAGATGGGATTTCAGGTTGACCAAGTTACGCACTTTTTTTAGTTTTGATTGGATGAGGTCGCCACATGGGATCTCATGTAGCTTTGGTTAAAGGAAATCGCCGGATAGGATTTCGGGTTGACCGAGTTACACATTTTTTAGTTTTGATTTCATAAGGTCGCCGGATGGGATCTCATGTAGCTTTGGTTAAAGGAAATCGCCGGATGGGATTTCGGGTTGACCGAGTTACACTTTTTTAGTTTTGAGTGAATGAGGTCGCCGGATGGGATCTCATGTAGCTTTGGTTAAAGGGAATCGCCGGATGGGATTTCAGAGTTGACCGAGTTACACATTTTTTAGTTTTGATTTAATGAGGTCGCGGATGGGATCTCATGTAGCTTTGGTTAAAGGGAATCGCCGGATGGCATTTCGGGTTGACCAAGTTATACACATTTTTTAGTTTTGATTTAATGAGGTCGCCGGATGGGATCTCATGTAGCTTTGGTTAAAGGAAATCGCCGAGATGGGATTTTAGGTTGACCGAGTTACACATTTTTTAGTTTTGATTGGATGAGGTCGCGAGATGGGATCTCATGTAGCTTTGGTTAAAGGGAATCGCCAGATGGGATTTCGGAGTTGATCGAGTTACACATTTTTTAGTTTTGATTTAATGAGATCGCCGGATGGGATCTCATGTAGCTTTGGTTAAAGGGAATCGCCGGATGGGATTTCGAGTTGACCAAGTTACGCACTTTTTTTAGTTTTGATTTAATGAGATCGCCGAGATGGGATCTCATGTAGCTTTGGTTAAAGGGAATCGCCGGATGGGATTTCGGGTTGACCAAGTTACGCACTTTTTTTAGTTTTGATTGGATGAGGTCGCCAAATGGGATCTCATGTAGCTTTGGTTAAAGGAAATCGCCAGATAGGATTTCGGGTTGACCGAGTTACACATTTTTTAGTGTTGATTTCATAAGGTCGCCGGATGGGATCTCATGTAGCTTTGGTTAAAGGAAATCGCCAGATGGGATTTCGGGTTGACCGAGTTACACTTTTTTAGTTTTGACTGAATGAGGTCGCCGGATGGGATCTCATGTAGCTTTGGTTAAAGGGAATCGCCGGATGGGATTTCGGGTTGACCGAGTTACACATTTTTTAGTTTTGATTTAATGAGGTCGCGAGATGGGATCTCATGTAGCTTTGGTTAAAGGGAATCGCCGGATGGCATTTCAGGTTGACCAAGTTATACACATTTTTTAGTTTTGATTTAATGAGGTCGCCGGATGGGATCTCATGTAGCTTTGGTTAAAGGAAATCGCCGGATGGGATTTTAGGTTGACCGAGTTACACATTTTTTAGTTTTGATTGGATGAGGTCGCCGGATGGGATCTCATGTAGCTTTGGTTAAAGGGAATCGCCGGATGGGATTTCGGGTTGACCGAGTTACACATTTTTTAGTTTTGATTTAATGAGATCGCGGGATGGGATCTCATGTAGCTTTGGTTAAAGGGAATCGCGGATGGGATTTCGGAGTTGACCAAGTTACGCACTTTTTTTAGTTTTGATTGGATGAGGTCGCCAAATGGGATCTCATGTAGCTTTGGTTAAAGGAAATCGCCAGATAGGATTTCAGGTTGACCGAGTTACACATTTTTTAGTGTTGATTTCATAAGGTCGCCAGATGGGATCTCATGTAGCTTTGGTTAAAGGAAATCGCCAGATGGGATTTCAGGTTGACCGAGTTACACTTTTTTAGTTTTGACTGAATGAGGTCGCCAGATGGGATCTCATGTAGCTTTGGTTAAAGGGAATCGCCAGATGGGATTTCAGGTTGACCGAGTTACACATTTTTTAGTTTTGATTTAATGAGGTCGCCAGATGGGATCTCATGTAGCTTTGGTTAAAGGGAATCGCCAGATGGCATTTCAGGTTGACCAAGTTATACACATTTTTTAGTTTTGATTTAATGAGGTCGCCAGATGGGATCTCATGTAGCTTTGGTTAAAGGAAATCGCCAGATGGGATTTTAGGTTGACCGAGTTACACATTTTTTAGTTTTGATTGGATGAGGTCGCCAGATGGGATCTCATGTAGCTTTGGTTAAAGGGAATCGCCAGATGGGATTTCAGGTTGACCGAGTTACACATTTTTTAGTTTTGATTTAATGAGATCGCAGATGGGATCTCATGTAGCTTTGGTTAAAGGGAATCGCCAGATGGGATTTCAGGTTGACCAAGTTACGCACTTTTTTTAGTTTTGATTGGATGAGGTCGCCAAATGGGATCTCATGTAGCTTTGGTTAAAGGAAATCGCCATATGGGATTTCAGGTTGACCGAGTTACATTTTTTAGTTTTGACTGAATGAGGTCGCCAGATGGGATCTCATGTAGCTTTGGTTAAAAGAAATCGCCAGATGGGATTTCAGGTTGACCGAGTTACACATTTTTTAGTTTTGGTTTAATGAGGTCGCCAGATGGGATCTCATGTAGCTTTGGTTAAAGGGAATCCCCAGATGGGATTTCAGGTTGACCGAGCTACACATATTCTTTGGTTTTGGAAAAGGAGATCGCCAGATGGGATCTCAAGATAACAAAAAAGAGAGAGAAAGAAAGAAAGAAAGAAAAAAGAGAAAAGAGAAGGAAGAGAGAACAGAGAAAAAGAGCAAGGTCTTTAGATGAGTGGATATTGAGCAAGTTAAGCAGACAGAAAGACAAGTTTTCTTTACAAAGCTTACTATGCAAAACATTGAGGAGTCTTGCTTCGTAAGCATTGTAAAGAGGGGGCATCTGTTGCTACCCAATTTTTGACCCATGTTTTGATAATTTTTCAGAAAAAAAACCAAAAATAGCAAAAAACCATGAAAACCCAAAAAAATGCATTTTTGATATATTTACATCGTTTTTAGCATTTTCAACGTCATCTCAAAAGAATTTAAATTTTCAAAGGTATTTGGAACGTGTTCAACTTTTAACGCGTAAATTTTATGATCACTGATTTTTCTTGTTGAGTTGATGTTGATATTGCTCGCTTTCAAAAATACAAAAAAAATAAGAAAAATCAAAATTTACAAAAAAAGAGGAAAAGAAAAGGAAGGGAAAAGTTGAGGGACTAGTTTGAAAACCTAGCAAAACTTTTCCTATAAATACCATGCTATACTGATTTTGCAGAGGGGGCAATTTGGCAATTAAAAGGGGCAACAAAAAGAGAAACCCTAAAAAAGCTTATCATTTTTTCTTCTCCCTCACCCGGAGCCGCCACCCCCCATCCGGATCAGATTTTCATCTTCTTCTCCCTCACAAGGCTGCCAGCTCCCTTGGCCAAAAACAAGGAGAACCGAAGCCAAGACAACCCCCTCATCTCCGTTTCAGCCGTTCCCCCTCCTCACCGAACCCCACTGACCAGAAGATTTTTCTGCCTCCCACACAGCAGCTGCCCAACGCCATTTCCTTCCCAGCCGACCGGTTGCAGGAGCAAGAGACCCAGCTCCCTGCTCACTTCACCTCAGCAGCAGCGTCTTCTCATCACAGCGGCGCCGTCTCTAGCTCCTCCCACAACAGCCAGCGCCTGCAGGCCCAGCCTCCCCTGCTTCAACCGGCCACAGATCCACGGTCATCACCATCAGTCACAGCAGCGCTGTCCCCCATCTCCAGCCGACCGACCGGCAGCCATCACAGCCGAACACAGCGGCACTCACGGACTGGATCTGTCCGCCGTCTTCCTCCAGCTCCTCCTGCACAGCATCGTCGCCGCCCAACTGCCAGAGCTGCCGCTTGAAGAAGAAGGGAAGAACATGCAAGAACAGCCCCGTTAGCCACTTAAGGCGCCGGAGAAGACAACGAAACCTAGAAAAAATTCGATCTGCAGATCCAAAGGAGAAGAGAGGCGGATCCGAAATTGAGAAGAAGAGAAGGAGAAGCAGATCTGACAAAAATAAGAAAAAACCGAAGCAGATTTTAAAAACAAAGAAAATAAAAACTAAAATCAACTGGTTGTTGCGTTCTTGTTGTTGCTGCAGGACACCGCCGGCGTAGGAAGACAGGGGGGAAGAAGACATTGCAGATCCCCTGGTTTTTTTTGAGTTTCCAGCGGCGGCACGTGAATCCACGCGCCGCCAGTGGCGGTGGCGCGTGGGAGGACGCGCCGCCACTGTTCCTCCGGTTCCAGAAGTGTCCCCCTGCAATTTCTGGAGTTTTAGGGACTGTTTTTTGTAACTTTTAGATTATGTTATTGTAATATTATTGTAATTTTTGTTTAGTTTGTTTAGAAAATGTATTTTGTATTGCGGATGTAAAAAAGAAAAAGAAAAGAAAAGAAAGAGAAAATAATAACGAGAAAAAGAGATGTGTGTGTTTGTGTTTTTTTTTTATGTATGTTATTGAATAAAAAAAATGAATTTAATATTTTTAATTTATAGGCACAAATATCTAAAGGACGAGATAAAATCATGTTATATTTTCCATGAAAATGTAGAACATGTATCTACATATATGGGAACTAATAACTGAATTATCGAAGCCTTAGAATTGGGCTAAAATTTTTATTTATTTTAAAAAAAACACATCAAGTTCACGAAGCAGCTTACCTCAGGTAGGGTGCGTTAGGGGTGCTAATACCTTCCCTAACCACAACCAGTCCCTTTCCGTGAATCTCGACAAGACCAAGTACATTTGGGTTTCCTAGTAACCCTCAATTAAATACTAGGTGGCGACTCCAACGAACCAATCAAATCAAGCAAACAACAAAAAATTGCCAAGCCGACGCCGCGCTGATTTTTTGACGTGCGACAGAATATCCTGTCGCACCCTCCCGAGAGCTCGACGTCGCGGCGACACTTCCTCCGTAGCGGGGATTCGATGTTGGGGTCTTTCTATTGTGAAAAAGGGAGTCGCCACCTAGTATTATGGTCACTAGGAAACCTAACTGGTCTTTCGGAGATTCTAAGGCAAGGGACTGGTTGCGTAAAGGGAAGGTTTTAGCACCCCTAGTACGCCCTACCTAAGGTAAGCTGCTTGGTGTTTGATTTGTCTTATAATTGTTATGGTATTGATGTTCTCTAATCCCATCAGTTTCCTAGTATAAGTCTGCTCTGATGAACGAAATCTAGGGTGCTTTAAAAACCTATTTTTTTGTCTCGTAAACCGTGGAGTAAAAAAATTGAAATGTCCTCGATTATAATCAAGGCTTCTTTCAAGGATTTGTGCGGATTTATTATTCCTGGAAAATTATTTTGGATATTTACCACTCTGGGTTTCTTTATCCAAATATTAACAAGTGAATAATAACAAATTATTCCCAATAATATTTTGGATATTCGTCCTTTAAGGATTTCTTTATCCAAACATTAGCGGTGAATAATAGATGAATTCTCCCAAAATAAGATTTTTATATTTTTTGGAATATTGGCCAATACCCTTTGGAGTTTTACAAACATGTTGTAAAATCCAGAAATGCAAGAAAAATGATTTTTGTTATGCTTAAGAAATCCATGCGAAAACACATTTTCAAAACTTCAAATATTTGTTTTTTATATAAAAAAAACGTAAAAACAATGTTAGGGTATTGGCCGTATGCAGGAAAACAAAACAATTTTTATTTTATATTTTTTTTGATGTCTCGACGAAAACCGGGTATTTTCATACCGGACTTGTATCTTTACCATATAAAAAATACAAGCGAGATATTGATAAACAATGCATCAACAAACTTTCGGAAAATCACATATTTAAATAATTCTTTTAAAGAAAATTTTTCGAACGGGCAGACCCGGCCCACAAAGAGACTGGGCCGAAATCAGCCCAACATAAAATGGGCCAACTTTCTACAGGGCTGGACTCAGCCCAGCAGCATGGGCTGGGCTAGGGTTCCAGCCCAAAACAAGCATGGACTGGTTACTGTGCACCAGCACAGTAACCGGGTTACTGTGCACACAGTAACCAGTGAATTATATTTCACGAACAGTGAAATACATTTCACTGTTCAAGTGAATTATATTTCACTTGAACAGTAAAATGCAAGGAAATGGCATGCACAGCGACGAGAAGGAGAACCAAACCTGGTGGCGGAAGCGATGTTGGAGACGATGGCGAACACTCCCAGTGATGTTGGTGGCGGTGGAGAGGCAGCCGACGAGGTCTCCCGATGGTTCTGACGGTGGCAGTGGCTGAGAAGCTCAACGTCAGCAACTGTTATCTGCAGTATTTTTTCTCCTTTATGCGAGATGCACCCACCTCCGTTTTCCTTCCTACTCTGTTCTCCTCTGCTTCTCTTTTCTTCTTCTGTTTCTCACGGTGCCCTTTCTTCTCACGGTGGTTCCGCTGTTTTTTAGCAGTGCTGATGGTGCTGGTGGCAGTGGAGAGGACACCCAATGACAGCAGTTGTTATCTCTTCCACTCTGCAGAGGCGTTGCTTCTTCTCTTGGCTTCCTTTGTTCCCTCTGCCAAAGCTGTTCTTCCCTCTCTACAGCAGCTTCATGGAGGTGCGGGTGGTAGGGAATGGCGTGGTGGGGGTTAGTCCGGTGTGGGAGGCCTTTCTTCCTCTTCTTCTCGCATTTTTTTAGCCTTGTTCTCCCCTGTTTCCGTTTCTTTCTTCTGCTTCTCACGGGGTCGTCGTCGACTGGGAGGGCAGTGGTAGCTGACGGTGATGATGAAGTGCTCGGTTCATGGGGGGTGGCTGCGGCTACTCTTCCTCCTGGTGTGGCTGCTGGGACGAAGGAGATGATGAGCTGACGATGGCGCTGCAGCTGCTAGTTGGTCCTTCGTGTTTTCTTCGTTTATCTTCTCTCCTTCGCTCGTCCCTGTTGTGTTCTTCCTCATCCATTTGGTCTCCGGTCTTCTTCCCCCGTGCTTCCCGTCTTGGCTCGCCGAGAAGAAAATGGTTCTGCTGCTTGTGGAGTTCGGGGAAGGCTAGTCTTAAGAGAAGCTGCTGGATCGTGGGGGAGAATCTGGTGGTGTTGGGAGGAAGCCGACGACGCCTCACGGTGGTCAGGAAGGTGGCGATGTGCTTCCAACCGGTGGAGGGAGAGAGCAGAGAGAGAGGTTACCGTTCCCTCTTCCCCTCTGTTTTCCTCCTTTAACTGCCATTTTCTCTCATTCAAAACTTTCCCCCTCTTTCTCGTTTTCCAGCCCTCTCCCCCTCCTTTTCAAAAACTCTTCCTCTCCTCCTTTTGTTAATTAATTGTGAGCGGTACACCTGTGGAGCGGGCTCTGTCGCATGCGCATGGGGAGCAGGGGACACCAAGCCAGGGCGGCTGCTCGCTCCCACGCCTGCGCTGCTCCCCACTCCTGAGGGTCTCGGGCAGCGGCATGCACATGGGAGGAACGGTGTCTACACTATTTTGGTTTTTTTTTCTTTTTATTTTTTATTTTTATGGGGATCCAAAAATGGGTTACAACAGATGCCCCCTCTTTATAATACTTACGGAGCAGAGATTTTGCGTAGTAAGTTTTATAAAGATAAATAAAACTGAATTTCTGAAACTGATATTGTCGAAGCTTGATCGATCCGAAACTTTGTCTTTATGGCTATTTCCCTTCAACCCGAAACAACGATCAAAACTTTGTCATCTTGAGATCCCAATCCGGCGATCCTCTGACTTCTAACTTCGATTAATTTAACTTGGAATTCCATTCTGAGATCCCTTCTGGCAATCTCTTTTAACCAAAAAAAATTATATTTGCAACTTGGCCAACCTGAAATCCCATCTGGCGATTTCCCTTAGCCAAAGTTGATATATGTGTTGCGGTTGGGTTAACCTGAGATCCCTTCTGGCGATCTCCTTTAACCAAAACCCAAAAAATCTATTTTGCAGCTCGGTCAACCTGGAATCCCATCTGGCGATTCCCTTTAACCAAAGCTGAAAGATGAGATCCCTTCTGGCGACCTCTTAAAATTCTTTAGAAAACTCCATGCTTTTCTAAGGAATGGTCTCAATATCGGGTGCCTGCCCATCTTAAGATTCTTAGAAAACTCCACGCTTTTCTAAGAAACGGTCTCAATATCAGGTGACCGGCCCTTCTTAAAATTCTTAGAAAACTCCACGCTTTTCTAAGAAACGATTTCAATATCAGGTAACCAGCCCCTCTTAAAATTCTTTAGAAAACTCCATGCTTTTCTAAGGAATGGTCTCAATATCGGGTGACCTGCCCATCTTAAGATTCTTAGAAAACTCCACGCTTTTCTAAGAAACGGTCTCAATATCAGGTGACCGGCCCATCTTAAAATTCTTAGAAAACTCCACGCTTTTCTAAGAAACAGTTTCAATATCAGGTAACCGGCCCCTCTTAAAATTCCTAGAAAACTCCACGCTTTTCTAAGGAATGGTCTCAATATCGGGTGACTGCCCATCTTTAAGTTTCTTAGAAAACTCCACGCTTTTCTAAGAAACGGTTTCAATATCGTGTAACGGCCCCTCTTAAAATTCCTAGAAAACTCCACGCTTTTCTAAGAAATGGTCTCAATATCGGGTGACCTTCCCATCTTAAGATTCTTAGAAAACTCCACGCTTTTCTAAGAAACGGTCTCAAAATTAGGTGACCGGCCCATCTTAAAATTCTTAGAAAACTCCACGCTTTTCTAAAAAACGGTTTCAATATGAGGTAACCAGCCCCTCTTAAAATTCTTTAGAAAACTCCATGCTTTTCTAAGGAATGGTCTCAATATCGGGTGACCTGCCCATCTTAAGATTTTTTTAGAAAAACTCCACGCTTTTTCTAAAAGGTGGTCTCAATGTCGGGTGACCGCCCGCTATAAGATTTTTTTAGAAAAACTCCACGCTTTTTCTAAAAAGTGGTCTCAATGTCGGGTGACCTGCCCGTTTTGAACCTCAAAAGAAATCATCTTACCTCAAGGAATGAAGCAGTGCTAGTTCACAAATCTCCTCCGCAGTTCCGTTGACCTTAGATTCTGTATCTCAGTGGTTCCCAAACACTTGGAACTATTTTGGCTTTCGCCACACCTTTCTGCCCAGGTTAATGTTTATGACAGTATAGTATGCATGCTTTTGTTACCTATTTTGGAAACATAGGTTCCCCTATTTTGGAAACATAGGTTCCTCTTTCCGTCGTAGCCTTCTTCGAGCTCTTGTTTCCATTTGTTTGTCCGACTCGTCCTCTTGAAACGAAATATGCTCCACGCGCTATACTTCCTATCCTCTTGGTGGAGAGATCTCCAATTCCTTACGGGGCCCTTTCTTGCTCCATCGAGTATTGTCTTTTATTTAAAAGGAAAACTCCAAAGATTTGGTTTTGTTCATGAAAACTGAAACTTTCAATGCAATTGACAATTCTCATAACAGATGCTTTTTTAGAAGTTTTTATGATGATACCCCTTTGGGCTTAGGTTCACTATGGACCCCTATGTGCACTTCGTACACTTCTTGCCCCCAGTGTGGTGTGCATAAATATGTCAAGTTTTGATTTGATTTGATTCTCTCCAATTGATGAAGTCATCTCCTTAGTCATGCGTTAAAAACAGTTCTTTTAAGTAAAAGATTTCAACTGCTATGAGATAATACGTTTTATGAAAAAAAGGTTCTTTACAAGGAGAATTCATGGCCGAACCTTTTTATTGACTGGGAAGCATAGTATTTCTTTATAGAGTCATCATTCACAAGTTTAACTAGATCTTCTCCATCCATCCTAGATAACAAATAAAGCTCCTCTCGAGAATGTTTTCTTTAACACTTAAGGGCCCTCTTTGTTTGGCACCCTTTTACTTTGATCCTCTTCTGGTAAAGGCTATATTCAGTAAAAAAATCTCCTTCATGGAATCCTTGAGGTCGGAACTTCTTATCATATGATTAGGCCATCTTTGGTGATGATAGATTGCAGCTATCCTCTTTTCACTGATCATATTCAACTATTCATACCTAACTTTTACCCATTCCACCTCTTCTAAACTCAGAGTCTACCAATACTCTTAATGAGGGGTTTTTCCACTTTTAAAGGAATCACCGTCTCCATTCCATATACCCACGTATTTCTGATATCACTGTGTATCGGTTGTACCTTGTGGCCAAAGTCTATTCTAGCCATAGAAGTTAATGTGACCCAAGCATCAACAAAATGTTTTCCTTCCATTCCTAAATGTATTCTTGGTAAGGTCCCAACTTCTAGTCCTTGGTTTGCCCTTTTTCCTTTCACTTGGCAAATAATCAAAATAGGATATTGTTGTTATTGCACCCATACACATTTATTTTTCTAATATTCAGCTCCAATGCCACCTCTAAAACGAGAATGCAAGCTTCATACTCCTATGTTGTTATTGCAACCAAACTACAACTTAACTAAAACCGAATACTACTTTTTATTAGGAGATATTATCATTGCATCAGCTCTATTACCACATACGTTTACAACACCATCAAAGTACATAGTCCACCAATCTAATTTTCCTTCCTCAACTGAAAACACATCTTCATCAGGAGGTACTGCTTGATTTTCTCGAAAGCTTCTTCACACTCTTATTACAAATTCCGAGATTCTTCTTCCTTAACAATCGAAGATTGGGTCACAAGTCATGGTTAATTGGGATATAAACCGAGCAATGTAATTCAACATTTCTAAGAACTTTCTTACATCCTTCTCATCCTTAGGAGTTGGCATAGATTGAATAGCCTTTACTTAACTAGGATCCACTTCTATCCCTTCGTCACTCACCATAAATCCCAATAACTTTCCAGATTTCACCCCGAATGAACACCTTGTGTGGTCAAGCCTCAACTTATACTTCTTTGGTTTTTCAAGACAATTCCTTCAATATTTGGATATGATTCTCTCCTTCTCTAGGTTTAGCAATCATGTCATCCACGTATACTTCAATGTCTTTGTGCATTATGTCATGAAATAGAGTTACCATGGCCCTTTGGCAGGTGGCCCTAACATTCTTCAACCCAAATGGCATGACCTTGTAACAAAGGTTCCCCATGGTGTTGTCTTTTTCTTATCCTCTTACGCCATTTTTATCTGATTGTAGCCCGGAAATCCATCAAAATATGTGGAGTTATATGCTGCATTGTCAACTAACATCTCTATGCGTGGTAGATGGAAAATTGTCTTTCGGGCTACCACTATGTTGGACACCCATTGCGGGTATTTGACTACCTCTAGAAAACTGGTGCTCCACTGCTTTTCAATTTCTACCTTTACTTTTTCTTAACCGATTTGCATCCTTCTACTAGTGGTACCCTATACAAACCAGGCACATCCTTGTAGGACCAGGCAAAAACATCTATAAAATCTCCAAGTAATTAACTCTTCTCTTTTTTTAGGAGTGATCATAGTCCATATCTTCAATTTTTCTCTTATTTTTTCCATTGCCCGCATCTATGGTTTCAAGTTCCTCTCTGGCGAGTTTTCGAGCTTGTTCATGTTGTCCTATTTTCATCCACTTCTTCCTCTTCTATAGCTACCATGGATTCTTAAGTTTGGCCATTCATTCTCGGTGTAAAGTGTAGATGTTTGTTTTGAAAGATCCGAGTTGAAACGGAAAGTGATGTGTAAAAACATCAAGATGAACCTTTGAAAATGCATGATTTCATTAAAGGGAAAAATGGTCTCAAGACATTTGCTTGAGCAAATCGATTAGGTGCACAACATCATTCCAGACTCCTTCAAGCGTTCTTTGGTAATGAGCTTTTGGGTGTAACCTTTCTTCATTTTCCATCCTTTTTCTTTGTCGAGTGTTGTGGATTCTAGAAGGGGGATCTATGTTTCTAGGTCTGATGCGTGCATAGATGTATAAGAAAATGCATGACATAATGCATGATTGTCATAAGAATGCTTTGTATATTGGGTATGGATGCGGCCTTCTAGTGAACGAATAACGGCCACCACCTTATAAACACAGGCTCTCTTGTCACATTGCTAGAGATGCGCCTTCCAAGTCGTTTGCTTGAATCATGTTCACCAAGAGATAGATTTTGCATAAGAAGATGGGTCAACGTCCTTTTCATTAATGCTTGATAAGTTTATTACCTTTCCTCCACAAACTCTCTAGCCAAAGGTAAAAAGGCAAAGTCGCGGTTCTCAATCTTCCCTAGAAAGGCATCGGTTCTAGCTAGGCTTCGGCGATAGTGAATGATGTCCCTTCCCACTTTTCACGCATTGATTCTAATAATCCGAGTATGTGCAGCAACTTTGTCCATTTGCTCATCCATCTCGGTCATCTTTTCTATGAGCAACATATTGGTTTTGTTCAAAGCATTGTTAGCGTCGATTTGATCCTTGTATTTTTCCATTGTCCAAATACTTCCACCTTTTGCGCTTCTCGTCAAGTTTTTATCCTAATAACTTTTATCTCATTTGTCTTAACCGCTAACTCTACTTCAATAACCTTAAAACCTTTCCTTTTACTCTCTTCCTTTACAATATCCATCGAATGGTTTTCCAACTCCAATATTTCTTGTTCAAATCCTCATACGTCCTAATCCTATCCATCAGTTCGAATTGAACTTGTGCAAATTTTTCTTGGGCTCCATTGCTTCAAGTTCAAAGCAACTTTGCATCCCATCCAAACTAATCCCTCTTAGCTCCTTCTTACTTCTTTTCTAGCAATCTTCTCTTCACTTAGCTTTAACTCAAGCTTTGTTATTCTCGCGTCTCTAGATTGTGTTTGTTCATCTAGAAATGCTCTTCTTTTATCTTCTTTCAGCAATCATTTCTTCCAACATTGCCTTGTCTTCTCAACTCCTTTTCATTATTGTCCCTTTTTCTCTTGATAGGCTCTTCTATAATTTGGGGAGATTTGACTCCTACACAAGGCATGGTCAAGCAGCTAAGTCTCTCGATCTTGCATATCCTTCACTTGCACTTAGATCCTTTAAACCTTCTATCTCAACCAAAACCAGATGCTTCCAATCTTGTATGATGATCTCCACAACTTCTTGTGCGATGGGATCTTTAAACAAACCAAAGAATTAAGCAATTCCCATAGTCCTTGGAACAAATTGCATGCCCCCAAGTTGCCTTACCACAAGGGCAGGAGCATAACTTACATAACCTGTGATCCCTACCAAAGGCGCCCAACGTTTCTGTCCACAACTCATGAGGACTTTCACTGCCGTTACCCACGAGGCTCTCCACTTGAAATCACTATTAGGCAAACCTTTTAATTTGTCAATCCAACCCTGGTTGTCTAGATCTTCCCATTCTTCTTCTTCTACCAACTTCAGGGGTCTTTAGGTGAACCACCAAAAATTATTGGAGACAGGTTTTTTTGTTTCGATATGACTAACCATCCAGATATACAACAACTGCGTGCAACATCTCATTGTCCCTTTTCTGGTCCTCCTACAATGATTAAGTGTCAAGATGGTTTCAGCTAAATTAACGGCCCATTGGATTGATTTGTGTATTCTCATACTCTACATAAGCGACGACCTCCAAAATCATTGCACCCGTTTGGCTTGGGAACAATAGAAGGCCAAAAATGCCCAAGGCAATCAATCTCTCTTATTCTGATCCTGACTTCTTTTCCAGCTCAATTTCTAGCATCCTCCATTTCAGATGGTATCATTCTTTCCCAAAACTTTTTCCAAGTTGGAGATTCTAAGCAGTTTTGACAGTTCGGGGATGATCTTGTCAGATCTCAAAGGCAAATAAATCCTATACAAATTGTTTGGAAACTCAATCAACATCCTATATTCCTTCATAGTGGGACATAGGTCTATGCTTCCAAAAGAAAAACACCGGTAGTCTGGATCCCAAAAATGAACTATGGTTCGCACAAATTGGGCTTAAAACTTCTACCCTTTTAATTTCCATCAAACGTCCGTATCTACTAAAAAATACATCCTTATCCACATTTTGAACTGTGAGTCGTTAACTTGTTCACCTCATTCATAATGCAATTCAGGTCCTCGGTGTAGCTGCAGAAGAACTACTCGGCGACAAGGTGGTAAGATTGATGTCTTCTCCCAAGTCCAGGAGTGTCGAAGTAATAAATAACCCGGTAAGACCGGGGTCGAACCACAGGGAGGTTAATTGTATAAATTATAAATAACAACAAGCAACAATAACAACAACAACAACAATAATAGTAATAATAGAGAGAGCTTTGAGATGTGATATTAATGTAAGGATTAAACAATGATAAGAACAATTGTCAAGGTTAGAGGATCCACTAATGGTATTTCAAACAAGTATAGTATAAACTCTTATTATTCAATTGGAAACCACACACAAAGGAGGTTCCAATCGGATTATAAATTGTTAACATGATTACGTTAGTTATCTTATTCGAATAATGCTAATACTTGTAAATGTTGTCGGGCATTCATGATTATAACTTATGTTAACAACAAATCAAGTTCCTTTCATAGCTCGGGTGTCGGTTATACCATACGGTATGGGCTATGAAAGTGCCAAGTATTTGTTGTACCAAGTGTTATACAACATAAATCTAGATTAACCATTTAACAAGCAAAGTATTAAAAGTGAACAAGATAACAAATATAAAGCATGTTAGTATCCAACATTAAGGTCCATGTTAAGTTTATATTATACTTATTCTTACACCATTAGTGCACCCTTTTCACCTTGACATAATTAACTTAGTTAAACATAATGAAAGAAAGAAACATAAAGAAACAAGGAAAGGAAATGAAAAGCATAAGCAAGAGATTAATATAAGCAAAACTTAAGCATTACAAAAGAGAGAAAGCAAGAGCATGATCTTGATCTGGAAACCAAGATGCCTAAATACATGGCAAATGCCTCTTTTTATAGGCCAAAATTCGGAACTATTGATTTGTTGACTAATTGATGAATGGGTGGCCACATCTTGACTTGATGACAATTCTTATCTTCTTGTCTGCTAAAAACGTCATTGATGACGTCATAATTTGAACAAACTTCAATCATGAAAGTTCTAGACAATTGTCTCATATTTCCAGGGTAAAACGTTGAGATCATTTGGACTTCTAGAACTCGAGATATAGGCTGAACACTGAACGATGTAATGGGCTGCAAGACAGATTCGGACTTCTTCGTTGTTGCTACAATTTGGACTTGAAAAAGGCCTTCTTAAATCTTGGACTCCTCATGAAAGTTGTAGGCCTATGTCTTAGCTTTCCATCCATATAAGGTAGACCTAAATCCGAGATCTACAGCTCCAGATATGACCCGATTACCAAACAGTGTTCCAGTTTGGACTGCACAAACATCTCTTTTCTAAGTTTGGCCATCTCTTTGTCCTTTCAATTTCAGTACTTCAACTCATCAATCAATTCTTTCATTTATGTGATAGGCCTGCATTTAAGATGAACATTTACCATAAATTAAAGGTATCTTATATTATTAGATATGTTATTATAAAACATGCTTTAGTTAAGGAGTTATTGATACTTCAAGTGCAAAATGATGATATAAAACCTTGATAAAAATACACTTTTAAGTACTAATCACACCCCCCAACCAGCTTATTACTAGTCCCTAGTAATCAAAGCGTTAAAATAGAAAAACAATTTGCAACTTTCACAAAGCAAGGCATTCATCATTCAACTTCCATTAATCTATCCGAGATAAACAAACTCTCATTAAATTTATATATCTGCTCAATACCTCTTAAACAAGATATTAATAAACCTTCCTTGTTATGTGCTCAATGTACAAAAACATAGATGATGGGGCTTTTATTGGAAGAAAACAATATTTGGTTCTAATGTTTAAGGTTAACTTCCTTGGGTTGGGATTATTATCTCTTTTTTTTTTCTTTTTTTTTTTAATATATATACATATAACTTAAAACACAATGCATCTTTAACCCATGTAACGAGCTTTCGGCTAATGACTCCCAGACCAGTTGATCTTAGGGCATTAGGTGTTGAGACACCCCTACGAGCTTAGTAACTCGGGTTGCGATATGCGATACGTAGATAGTGCAATGTTTGATTCCCTTAAGCTTTTCTCCTTAACCCATGTAACAAGCTTTGGGCCAATAGCTCCCAAGTCGGTTGACTTTAGGGTATTAGGTGTTAAAACACCCCTTCGGGCTTAATTGCTTAGGTTAGGGAGGCTACGAAATCAAACTTATCTACGTTTTTATTATCATTTTTTTTATTTTTTATTTTTTATTTTTTTATTTTTTTTTATTTTTTATTTTTTATTTTTTATTTTTTGCAAATTGTAGACTATCCCTATCCCTTAGTTGTTACCTTTAACAAAAGAACACAAATAATGTAATAATCCAATGTGCAACCCACAATCATATGTTAAAGTGTGTGTGTGAAAATGAAGGTTTAAGAATACTTGTTAAATAAGTATATGAGCGAGAATCAAGTGATAACAATGCGAGAATTTGTAAACCTGAATATTTCAAGAAGTATTCTAATAGGCCTTGTTATGAATATTGCAAATAACCATTGGAAAATGTTTACTAAGATGCGTCTCAAGAGTCACTCCCCCTTACTCGCCATCCTAGTGATAACAGTTTTGCCAAATGGTTTTTAAAACAAAAACTGAGTTAGTTGGTTAGTTTTTTTTTTTTTTATTACTACTACCCTCTCCCCCAACCAAAACGAGACATTGTCCTCAATGTCCTAAGGTAGAAAAGATAGAGTATAGAAGACATCACCTGAAACAACGAACACTGACAAACCTGAAACACACTTAAACAAATATAAGAAATAATAGAACAAAATACTATGCTAGAAATAAAACCAAAAGACACAAGGATTCACAAACGAAGGCTCAAATCCAATCTAAGCTTTTTATGGCTTTCGTAGTTGACCAATTTATGCGACTCATGGAGGGATCAATTACGGGGATGAAAGATTGTAGTTTGTCGATCAATTGTTCAAGCAGTAGCCAGAGATTATGATTTGTCGTGTCGAAGATGTTAGAAATTCTGTTCCACGGCTTGATCAAGAAAAGACAACAAATTATCATAAAAACCATTAACATTGAGCAAACCTATAGGTTTATGGTGAATGTGCAGTTGGGCCCAAGAGGAAATATGAAAGATCTCTTCCAATGTGCCGGACCACCTGGTAAGGCAATGAAGGCATCGGCATGGTTAAACATTGTATTCATTCGATCAAACATTGTGGAGACCTGTAGTTCCTCTCCAATTGTTTTCCCAATGAAATCCCCTTTTGCTAAAGCTTCGGGGACGACCCCCAAAACTTGACTTCCTCCTAAAAATGCAGTTATTGACACCCCCCCATTAACCCAAGGCTACCTCCCCCATACATTAAATGAATCTTTCTCTCGGCTAGGACTGACCAAGATGATTTCTTGCTTCTAAAAATGCTATTTCCTTCCCAGGACTGGATCCACCGAAAACACAAATATTTTTGATGTGATAACTTGAGGGACCTGCCATTTCTACACACTTCTATATCTGTCTAATGTAAGGGTTGAGTAGAAATGAGGGGAAGGAAGAGAAGATTTTATAGATGAGAAATTGAAGATGCAATCATACCCCTATATGTAGACCAGCTGGAGTCTCACACACTATTTCTCTCTCTCTCTCTCTCTCTCTCTCTTTATTTAATTATTTATTTTGAAAAAGCATGTGTATGTACAGGTAGTTGTGATTGTGGCTCACATCTTCCCTTGGTTTTACGTCCAAGAACGGCTTAAACGCCCTCTATGGGTTGGGGATAGGCTTCCCATCCAGTTTTCTTAAAAGCGGCAAACAGGGTCTTTTATAGTCAGATTCCCAAGACTAAGTCGATCATGTTCTTTATGAAAATGGGGCCATAAATCATGAATAGCACGATGCACATCTCCACTAGGATGCGTCTCAAGGGTTAATAGAAGATTATCTAAAGACCCCTTACTCGGGCCATCCTTAATGAATTGTATTTTATCTTCACGGTTTATAGATACCATTCCTAAAGAACGACATGTTGCATTACAAGTCCATCTGTGACAGACTTTCAGTCGTTTTGCACGACGTTTCTTTGCAAAAGTGCTTTTACCTGTTCCAGGCATGTGTGAAATGAAAGAATTGGAGGACTCACCGATAATCGGACCTTTGCTTCAATCAACCAGCGAATATCTTCAGAAATTCCATGATTCATTAACAACTTCAATCTTGCACACCTAGCACGGTAAATTTTTGTAATCGCATTTTGAGGCAGAGCGGGAAAATACTTTTTCAATTTTTCAAGAGTCTTGTCCATTTTCAAATGAGAATTGGAGAAGAGTTTTAAAGAAGTGAGAAAGAGCAAAGAATTGCACAAATATACACGAGATATCGGTTATTGTGGGAAAGCTGAAAGAACCGAGCTTAAGTCACGGAGTACCGTTATCCGCCATTTGACCGGGATGAGAGACTAGCAAAACGAGAGTCACACCAAAAGGAAACACAAAAACAATGTGAGAAAAACAAAATAATCAACCTTTATCTATAGGATCATTGAAACCAATGGATTCATTTTCACTAGGAAAATTATCAAAGTAAGCTTTCAAACGATGTCCATTTCTCTTAGAAACATTGTCATTCTTTGGATTCTCAATATCAAAGGCCCCATAAGGATACACATGTTTCTCAATAAATGGACCGCTCCATCTTGATCTTAACTTTCCAGGAAATAAATGGAGTCGAGAATTATAAAGCAAAACTTTTTGACCCAGTATCAACTTTTTGACAATTTTCACAAGTTTTGCAGAATGCATGTGTGTCCTTAAACATGGTGGGCTAATAAAATCCATTTTGAAAGATTTTTGCAATGGTCTTTTTTGACGAGAAATGACTCCCACATGCTTCAGAATGACAAAATTTAATGACACTACTTACCTCATTGTCCGCAATGCATCTTTGAAATATTTGATCAGGACAATGTTTGAATAAGTTAGGGTCATCCCAATAAAATTTCTTCACTTCGTTCAAAAACTTACCTTTGTCTTCGGTACTCCAATGAGTTAGCAAATCTCCTGAGGCAAGGAAATTGATATTTTTAGCAAACCAAGGCATTGAACTAAGAGAAAGTAAGGATTTGTAAAGAAAGTAATCATCGGTTGGTGTGATGTCAGATATCGAATATGTTGTCACTCTTGACAAAAGGTTCGCATCAACATTTTCAATGCCTTTTTCATCCGTGATTTCTTCCTGAGAATAAGTCATTTGCAAATCTTCAAATTCATCAAACTCAGTATTACTCAAAGTAGATTCAAATTGATCATAAACCAATTCTTCAATAAAATCTACTTCTTGTAAATCATTATCATCTCCAGGTTGCTTGCAAATGTTGAAAATATTCATCTCCAATGTCATGTTTCCAAAAGATAGCTTCATCAGTCCATTCCTACAATTAATTAATGCATTAGAAGTTGCAAGAAATGGACGTCCTAAAATAACAGGAAATGAATTACATGCTTCAACAGGTTGTGTGTCCAAGACAATAAAATCCACGGGATAAATGAACTTATCGACTTGTACTAACACATCTTCAACTATTCCTCTAGGCACTTTTACGAGATCTATCGGCAAGTAAAAGAGTTACGGAAGTTGGTTTTAACTCACCTAGATTGAGACTTTGAAAAACTGAATATGGAAGTAAATTCACACTAGCTCCAAGATCAAGTAAAGCTCTTTCAATTTTATGTTCTCCAATAAAGCATGAAATTGTAGGACAACCAGGGTCTTTATATTTCAAAGCATTATTGTTTTGAAGAATAGCACTTACTTGTTCGGCTAAGAAGGCTTTCTTTTTCACATTCAGTTTTCTCTTCACAAAGTGCACAGATCTTTCAAAAATTTAGCATAAGAAGGAACCTGTTTAATAGCATCCAACAAAGGTATATTGATCCTTACCTGTTTGAAAGTTCAAAGATTTCGAGTTGTTATTGACTTTCCTTTGTTTGGCCATGGCATGAGGAAATGGAAGTGCTGGCGGGGAATCGGTCTTTTCTTTGTAATGATCGGATTCAACCCCTTCCTTACCCTCGAGATATTGACTCATCGTCATTCTCACAAGGTTCAAGACTGGGTTTTTCAATAACCTTACCACTTGCGAAGAGTGATGACCGATTTTACGTGATCCATATGTTGGCTTCCCGAACTACTTGCATTCACATTGTATTGCCCCTTGGGATTTTGTTGTGGTTGAGATGGAAACTTACCTTTCTCTTGGAAACTGAGAGCAGATGTCAATTTTGCAAGAGTATCTTTGAAATCTGTCATGCTTTGAGCAAGTTGAGTGTTAATTGCCTCTTGCTTTTCCATGAATGCATGCAATGTTTCCTCAAGATTTCTTCTAGGAGGGGGAGCGTAAGGAGGTGCATATCCATGAGAATTTTGGAAATTATGTTGTGCTTGAAACGGTGACTGTGAAGTTTGAGCATTATTGTTCTCACTCTTCCAACTGAAATTTGGATGATTTCTCCAACCAGGGTTATATGTTTGCGAATATGGGTTATGGTTGGGCCTTTGAAAACTGTTTAATGCATGGGCTTGTTCATGGAGACATTCTTTAAAAGAAGGCAAGGTTGGACAGTCATTGGTTGAATGTTCGTTGGTTTCACAGATTTGACATGCAATGTCTTGAACAGATTTTAATTGACCGTTCTTTTTCAATTCTAGCGCTTCGACTTTTCTAGCTAAAGATGCAAACTTGGCTTGGAGGTCATGATCTTCCCTAAGGTTGTACATACCCCCACTAGATGTATGAGGTTGGGTTTTACTTGGTGCCTCATAAGTACTGTGGTGTCCCAATTTTGTGCATTTTCAGCTAGCAAATCTAAGTACTCCATTGCTTCATTAGGGTCTTTATCCTCAAAAGTTCCATTGCACATCAATTCAACCATTTGCCTATCTCTAGGAGTTAACCCTTCATAAAAATGTGAAACTAATCTCCATGTTTCAAAACCATGATGGGGGCAAGTATTAAGCAAGTCCCGATACCTATCCCAACATTGATAAAATGTTTCTCCTGGTTTTTGAGAGAAAGTAATGATTTGTCTTTTGAAAGAGTTCGTTCTGTGGGATGGAAAAAACTTCTTTAAAAATTGTTGTTGCATATCATCCCAAGCACGAATGGATCCAGGTCTCAAATTTTGTAGCCATGTTTTAGCTTTATCTTTTAATGAAAAAGGAAAAAGCTTTAACCTAATGGTGTTCATGCTACAATTTGAGTCATTATACGTGTTGCAGACCTCCTCAAATTCCCTTAAATGCAAGTATGGATTTTCTAAATCTAAGCCATGAAAAGATGGTAAAAGTTGAATAATGCCTGTCTTAAAATTAAAATGAGATGCATCTGGTGGAAAAACTATGCATGAGGGTGCATGATTGTGCATCAAAAGTATCATTAAGTCTCTTATTTTACATATGTATTTATTATTTTTATTTGGGTTTTTTATAATAATTGATGTGCTTTTTAGTAATGAAGTTTCTTTTAATGTCTCGATAGGTTTTTGGAGCTTAAATGAATTATTTCAGAAAATTCAACGTCGGAATTCGGAACAAAGAATTGAAGAGAAATTTAGTTGAAGATTGAAGCAAATCTTGGTTCAAATAAGTGCTCCAAATTTGCCCCAAAAATCAATTCTAGTCCAATTCTAGAAAAGAATATCATATGATCTATTTCAAGCCCAAACATGCCTTATGTTGTGTGCAAAATTCAACCATCAAACACTCAAGGTTTTAATGTCAATCTTAGCCCAAATAATAGGTACATTTGTATCCTTATTTGATGCTTAAATTCAGCCCCAAATCAGCCCCAAATCAGCCTCCAAATCAGCCCAAGCACCATCCATGATCTTACATGTCCACACAACAAATAACATTTGATTTATTTTGGATAATTCATTGATCTAAGAGGGCAAGCACATGGATGGAAAGCTGGAGGGGACATTGTCACATTATTTTGGGTCAAAAAGAAGAAAGAGACAGCTCACAAAGAAGGAAGAAAAACGTGCACCAAAGTGTTCTCCAAGCTGTCCTGATTTGATTTTCCAGAACACCTTTCGGTGTTTTGCCCATAACTTTCGACTCAGATGTCCAAATGATCTGTTATTTAATGATCTGGAAAGCTAACAGAATGGCCTATAAATATGTATCTAATAGACATCTCCAGGGGAGGCTTCTAAGAGGGTCGAATTGCTGTCCAAAGTTAGAGTCAGATTTGTGTCCGAATTTTTACTGCAATTGTGTTGTGTTCTTCTTTATAGATTTCGGTTCTTTAGATTGTAAAACTTATTATTTCAGTTTGATTTAAGTTATTTCATATTTATTAAAGTGTTATTACATATAATCATGGTTGGCTAATCTCCTTCTTGGATCCAAATCAAGGATGATGGTGGTTGAGGTGAGTTCTTTAATATATGAATGAATCTTAATGTCTATCTTTTCATTTTCTTTATGAATGTTTATTATTGCAAAGAAATTTTAGAAATCATTTAGGTAATGTTATAATCTTGAATTTTTATGCACAAACCTTAGTTTTGGTATAGAGATTGCTTGATTCAATGTCTTACTTAATATGAAAATATTTGTTCATTCTTAAGCAATAATCAATTTTCATCTTTTTAAACTTCATTGTAATATCTTCCGATCTAATATCACCATCGTTGATATTAGGTTGAGTTATCTTATATATGTTGAAGGAATCACCAATACATCACCATTAAAATTGATTTGGACCAAGACTTACTTTTTCTTGTCATTTAAAATCTATTTACACCTTTTCATCTTTGAAAACAAATCCATCAATCATTTTCAACCAAGTTATTGTTAATTTAATTTCTCTTGAGTTTTTTTTGTTACCTAGCTTAATTTCCAGATCTAGCTCTCTGTGGATATGACCTCGATCTTACCGAGTTAATTGCTACATCGCACACTCGTGCACTTGCGAGTTAAAACAAGCCGAACATAAAAAGCGGTCAAGCAATTTTGGCGCCGTTGCCGGGGAGCTAGCAAGCAAAGGTAACACATTTAGTTTTGATTATTGGAAAACAAAAAAAATACATATAAATAAAAAATCAAATGGCTGGTTTTACCGCCTAAAAAAAAATTTGACCTCAACTTTTTGGATATTGGACTGTGGACTAGACTATTAATTGTTGGATTTTGGTTGGTTCAACCATTTTTCTTTTATTGTCTATTCTAATTAGTTTCTAATATTTATTGTTTATATTATAAGGTTGGTTTTACCGCCTCTTGTTTATTTTATTTTATTTTGCTGTTATTATTTTTCTTATATTTATTGTCTGAAGTGCTTGGCGGTATTACCGCCTTTTGTTCATTTTATTTTATTTTGTTATTTTGCTGTTATTATTTTTCTTATATTTATTGTTTGAAGTGTTTGGCCGGTATTACCGCCTTTTTATTCATGCTTGTTATAATTATCTTTTAATGTTTATTATTGTTATTTTTCTTATATTTATTGTGCGAAGTGCTTAGTTTGGTATTACCGCCTTTTTATTCATGCTTGTTATAATTATCTTTTAATGTTTATTATTGTTATTTTTTTTATATTTATTGTCTGAAGTGCTTGGTTGGTATTACCGCCTTTTTATTCATGCTTGTTATAATTATCTTTTAATGTTTATTGTTGTTAATATTGCTTATTAGTTGGAGAATTTCTTAATTTGTTGTATTTTTATTTTTGAGCTATTACTTTATCTTTTACGTTTCATTTACTTTTATTTGCAATCTTCTTTTTCTTTTTCTTTGTTTTTCCTTTCCTTTCGTATTCATATAATTGTTATATTATTATTATTTTATTTTTTTATCATGGCTAATGTTGAAGATGTAGAGGGTGAAGGGAGTGTTCAAGGTAATGGACCTCCACAATTCAATGATCAACCTAATTTTCGAACTCTTAGAGAGTATCTTCACCGGCTAGACAAAGTACACCTTCGTGTATTATCTTACCTCTTAACCAACAAGCTTTCAATTTGAAACCGGGCATGATTCAACTTCTTCCCACATTTCACGGTATGGATTCCGAAAATCCATACATGCACATTAAGGACTTTGAAGAGGTATGTAATACTTTTATTGATAGAACATGCACCGAGGAAACTATTCGTCTTAAATTGTTCCCATTCTCTCTAAAGGATAAAGCCAAGCTTTGGCTAAACTCCTTGCGTCCTAGGTCTATAGGTACATGGAGAGAAATGCAAGCTGAATTTTTGAAAAAATACTTCCCCACTCATGGACGGCGGCCTTACAACGTCAAATGATGAATTTTTCTTGTAGTCCAAATGAGTCATTTCACCAAGCTTGGGAAAGGTTCAAAGACTTGTTAAATGCATGCCCCCACCATGGTTTTGAGATGTGGAGGTTAGTGAGTTTCTTCTATGACTCTCTTACCGCAGATTTTAAAAAGCTAGTGTCAACCATGTGTAATGGTGAGTTTTATGACAAAGAACCAAGTGAAGCCTTTGATTTTTTTGATCAATTGGCTGAAAACACAAAGCAATGGGAGACTTCTCTCCCACTTCATGTTGAGTCTAGAAACACCATTTCTCATTCAAGTGGGAAGTTCCAATTAAAAGAGACTGATGACCTCAATGCTAGATTAGCCTCATTGGCTAGGAAAGTAGAGTCTCTTGAGATTAAAAAAGTGCATGTCATGAGTGAACAACAAGAGGAAAGTTGTGTTGTTTGTGAGAGCAAAGGGCATAGGACAAGCGAGTGTCCTACCATTCCAGCCTTCAAGGAAGTGCTATATGGCCAAACTTCGATTCAAGTAATGTTAGAAAGCCATTTTCAAACCAAGTAGGCAATCCCTACTCGAGACCTACAATCTGGATGGAGGAACCACCCAAATTTTGGATGGAGAAATGAGGGCCCTTCAGTACCTCAAACATTTCAACCTCCACCCCAACCATTTCATGCTCCCACACATAACACATACCAACCACCTCATAAGAGATCCCTAGAGGATACTCTTCAACAATTCATGCAAACACAAGGAGGAATCAACAACCAAGCTTATAAATTTCAAGACCGGACCAATAGGACCTTAGATGACATTCGAAGTCAACTAACCAAGTTGACTCAATCACTAAGTATTCAAGAGAAGGGAAAGATTCCAGCTCAATTAATGCCAAATCCTAGAGGTCAGGTACACATGAGTGAATCCTCATCTAGTGAACCTTCAAACCATGAACAAGTCCAAGCCATCACTACCCTTAGAAGTGGAAAGATTGTTGACAAAGCTATAGGTTCCGAGATTCCTAGAGGTATTGTGGAGGAGAAATCTAAGGAAAGTGAAGAGGAAATCAAAACACAAGTGACAAATGAGAGCTTGAGTGACAAAGAAGGTGAGATAAATGAGAAAGAGATGAGTGAGAAAGGAGATGATTCAAGAAAAATTGGAGTCAAAGTGAGTGATTTAGAATTTGTTCCTAAAGCACCATTTCCACAAAGGTTAGGGAAACCTAAACATGATCTTATGAACTCGGAAATCTATGAATTGTTCAAACAAGTGAAAGTCAACATTCCACTCCTTGATGCAATTAAACAAGTCCCATCTTATGCAAAGTTCCTCAAGGACTTATGCACGGTCAAAAGGAGATTGAATGTAAAAGAAAGAGCCTTTCTAACTGAACATGCTAGTGCCATCATCCAGTTTAAGACCCCTCCCAAATACAAAGATCCTGGTTGTCCTACCGTTTCATGCATTATTGGAAGTCATAAGATAGACCAAGCTTTGTTGGATTTAGGAGCAAGTGTGAATTTGATACCCTACACTTTGTTTACGAACAATTAGGTTTAGGAGAAATCAAGCCTACTCGAATCACCCTTCAATTAGCTGATAGGTCAATCAAGATTCCCAGGGGTATTGTTGAGGATGTGTTGGTCCAAGTAGATAAATTCTACTTTCCTGTTGATTTTGTAGTGCTAGACACCGCACCTATTCAAGGTTCTAATGCTCCCATCCCAGTCATCTTAGGTAGACCTTTCCTAGCTACATCCAATGCTTTAATCAAGCGTAGGAATGAGGTGATGAAATTGTCTTTTGGGAACATGGATTGTGGAGATGAACATATTCAATGTCTCTAAACAAATTGGTGAACATGAGGACATTAGAGAGGTAGATTTGATCCAAAACGGTTTGTCAAGAACACTTTGAGAGAGAGTGGATCAAGGATCCATTGGAGAGAACTTTAATTCATGATGAAAGATTTTGTTCTTTGGAATGTGTTGATGAGGAAGTAAGAGAACTCGAGACTTATTTAGATCCAATGCCTATTATGTCAATAGGTCAATGGACCCCATCGTTTGAGCCTTTAATTTCACCCCAAGTGAAAGGCGAGGCATCTCTTGTCCAACCTTATAAACCAGAAAGGAAGCCTTTACCGAGTGATCTTAAGTATGCATTTCTAGGGGAAGATGAATCATATCCTATTGTGATTTCATCAAAACTTAGCATAGAGCAGGAACAAGAACTTTTGAGAGTGGTGAGAAAACACAAAAAAGCAATTGGGTGGACTATTACTGACTTGAAAGGAATTAGCCCTCTTTTATGTACACATAGAATCTATCTTGAAGAAGAGGCTAAAGCTGTGAGGCAAATGCAAAGACGATTGAACCCAAACATGAAGGAAGTAGTAAGATGTGAAGTGCTTAAGCTACTTGATGCGGGTATCATTTACCCCATTGCAAACTCAAAATGGGTTAGTCCAACCCAAGTTGTCCCTAAAAAATCTGGAGTCACGGTAGTGAAGAATGAAAATAATGAGCTAGTACCAACTAGAATCAAAGCTGGATGGCGTATGTGCATTGATTATCGTAAGTTGAACATGGTGACTAGGAAGGACCATTTTCCGCTTCCATTTTTAGACCAAGTGCTTGAAAGAGTAGCCGGAAGAGCTTTCTATTGTTTTCTTGATGGATACTCGGGTTACAACCAAATTGAGGTTTCTTTAGAAGACCAAGAAAAAACCACTTTCACTTGTCCTTTTGGTACCTATGCTTATAGAAGAATGCCTTTTGGCTTGTGTAATGCACCAGCCACTTTTCAAAGGTGTATGATGAGTATCTTTAGTGACATGGTGGAAAATTTTTTGGAAGTTTTCATGGATGATTTTTCAGTTTATGGGGATTCTTATGAGTTGTGTCTAATGCATTTGGAAAAAGTTCTTGAAAGGTGTGAAGAGAGCAATCTTGTACTCAATTGGGAGAAATGTCATTTTATGGTGACACATGGCATTGTCTTAGGTCACATTGTCTCTTCAAAAGGGATAGAGGTAGATAAGTCAAAGGTTGAAGTCATTCAAAAATTACCTACCCCTCGAACTGTGAAAGATGTGAGATCCTTTTTAGGACATGTTGGTTTTTACCGAAGATTCATTCATTCTTTTAGTACCATTGCCAAACCATTGTGTAACTTGTTGTCACAAGATGTTCAATTTGATTGGACATCAAAATGTCAAGAAGCTTTTGAAAAGCTTAAAGGGTTGTTGACCTTTGCACCAATCATGCAAGCTCTGATTGGTCTTTACCATTTGAACTGATGTGTGATGCTAGTGATTTTGCGGTAGGAAGTTTGTTTTAGGACAAAGAAAAGATAAGAAACCTCATGTCATTTATTATGCTAGCAAGACTTTGAATGATGCTCAATTGAATTACACTACAACTGAAAAAGAACTTCTAGCTGTAGTATTTGCATTGGACAAGTTTAGGTCTTATTTGGTTGGATCTCTTGTTATTGTTTTTACTGATCATGCAGCATTGAAATACTTGCTCACAAAACAAGATGCCAAGCCACGTTTGATTCGATGGATCCTCCTACTCCAAGAGTTTAACCTTGAAATTCGAGATAAAAAGGGAGTAGAGAATGTAGTGGCTGATCATTTGTCCCGTCTTTCAAGCTATGAGACCACAATTGATGAATCTCCAATAAATGAATTCTTTCTTGATGAAAATTTATTTTGTGCAGTCTTGTTTCCTACATTGGCTCTCCATGGTATGCTTGACATAGCAAATTACCTAGCCACAAGTCAGATTCCTTCTCATTGGTCTAAACTTGACAAACAAAAATTCTTGCGCAACGTGCGTACCTTTTTTGGGATGACCCCTACCTATTTAAATACGCCCGACCAAATTGTTAGGCGGTGCATCCCTGATCATGAAATTCCAAGTGTCATTAATTTTTGTCATGCATTAGCTTTGTGGTGGGCATTTCTCTTCCAAGAAAACCACTTGCCAAGATCTTGCAGTGTGGTTTTTATTGGCCCACCATGTTCAAAGATGTCCATGCCTTCTGTGTTGCATGTGACCGATGCCAACGACTAGGTAACCTTACTAGGCGTAACATGATGCCCCTAAACCCCATTCTTGTTTTGGAAATATTTGATTGTTGGGGGATTGATTTCATGGGACCTTTTCCAAGTTCATTTGGTTACCAATTCATCCTTGTAGCTGTTGATTATGTGTCTAAATGGGTGGAGGCCATTGCATCTCGAACTAATGACCATCGAGTTGTGGTCAAATTCTTGAAAGAAAATATTTTCTCTCGTTTTGGCATGCCCGGGTTATGATTAGTGATGGGGGTAAGCATTTTTGTAACAAGCCCGTTGGGATTTTGATGAGAAAATATGGTGTAATTCACAAGGTCGGTACCCCCTATCATCCACAGACTAGTGGCCAAGCTGAGTTGGCAAATAGGGAGATCAAGAACATTCTAGAGAAAAACAGTCAATCCAAACCGTAAAGATTGGTCCCTACGACTAGTTGATGCTTTGTGGGCATATCGCACCGCTTATAAGACCTCTTTAGGAATGTCTCCTTATAGGCTAGTTTATGGAAAGCCTTGTCATCTCCCTGTTGAGATTGAGCACCGTGCATATTGGGCCATCCGGCAATTCAATGATAATGAAAATGAGGTTGGCAAAAACAGAAAGCTTCAATTGGATGAATTAGAGGAGCTGAGAAATGATGCATTTGAAAATGCAAAAATTTCAAAACATAAGATGAAAGCTTTGCATGATAAACACATTTTTAGAAAATCCTTTCATGTTGGTCAAAAGGTTCTCTTGTATAATTCACGATTACATCTCTTTCCTGGGAAGTTAAGGACAAAATGGATTGGTCCATTTGTGATTAAATCCATCTCTGAGCATGGTGCATTTGAGGTAGAAAATCCTAAGAATGGAAATGTTTTCAAAGTAAATGGTCATCGATTGAAACCTTATCTTGAAAACTTTGTGGCTGAAGTTGAGACATTGGATCTTGAAGATCCAATACCATTGTAGTATCAGAAGTAATGAGTTTTTATTTTTATTTTTATTTTTTTTTTCATTTTTTTTTCTTTTTCTTCCATCTCTTATATTTTCTTGTTCATGCATTAGGGACAATGCATTATTTTAAGTTGGGGGGTGTGAGGTTCTTTATTTTCAAAAAAAAAAAAAAAACATCAATGTTTTCTTTTAGTTGTGATATGCAGGTAAAAAAAAAAATCAAGCAAGAAGTCAGCTCATGTCCAATTCAATCAGACATTCATCCTTGAGAACAAAAGGGGGAGTAACAGTTTTCTAATCTTTATACTTTTCTTCTCTTTCTTTTTTACATTGAGGATAATGAAAAACTTAATTTTAGATATTTGATTATGTTGAATGCTTGAGATAACCATGCTTGTTAAAAAAAAAAAAAAAAAAACTTGCATTCGTATGTGAATGAGACTTGTTTAAGATCAACATTACATTTTTGGATTCATTATTGTGTTGAACATTGCATGCTTTAATTTGGGATAGATAATATCTTATAAAGCAAGATATAGCATACTTTTTTCTTAAGATTATTGAAGTACATCTTTCCTTGTAAAAGTTGTGTGAGTTGTGTGATTATGCATGAAAGATGAGTGTGATGCTTTACTTGTGATTATCCCTTTTGATCTAGTCCTAAACAAGGTTTAAGTAAATAGAGTAATCATTATTACACAAATGTGTACAAAGTTCTATCTACTCCAATGTTTTGAGTTGCTCAGTAACTAGGGGTATTCATCACAAATGTTTATCTTTACGTCAAACGGCAGCTTGAAATATGAGTATGCAAAGCACTTTAAGTTTGTGACTTTGTGAGTAACCGGGTGCATTCATCACAAATGTTTGTATTCGCGTCAAAAGGGAAGTGACCACTTAAAGAAAAAAGAATGAATAATATCATTAAAAAAAAGAAAAGAAAAAAAAAAGAAAAGAAAAAATATAGATACTTCTCTAGTTTGCTACCTTGTTTGTAGTAGTGAGAAGGGAAGATTACAAGTTGAGTTTTCGCGTGAATCAATTATGTTGGTTGCATGATAAATACGATTGAATTTGGAATTTTGTATGGATGTTTGATTTAGAGAATGTGAGTATGCTTATTTTTTTTTATTTGCTATTGTGTACACTAAGTTAAAGATACCAATGTTTGCATGATAGGTCCTTTAAGTGTGATGAGTCAAGCCTAATTATGTTATTATTATTCTTTTTATTTCAAAGGTTTTATGTTTAGTTTTGCTTGAGGACTAGCAAAATCTAAGTTGGGGGGTGTGATTGTGCATCAAAAGTATCATTAAGTCTCTTATTTTACATATGTATTTATTATTTTTATTTGGGTTTTTTATAATAATTGATGTGCTTTTTAGTAATGAAGTTTCTTTTAATGTCTCGATAGGTTTTTGGAGCTTAAATGAATTATTTCAGAAAATTCAACGTCGGAATTCGGAACAAAGAATTGAAGAGAAATTTAGTTGAAGATTGAAGCAAATCTTGGTTCAAATAAGTGCTCCAAATTTGCCCCAAAAATCAATTCTAGTCCAATTCTAGAAAAGAATATCATATGATCTATTTCAAGCCCAAACATGCCTTATGTTGTGTGCAAACTTCAACCATCAAACACTCAAGGTTTTAATGTCAATCTTAGCCCAAATAATAGGTACATTTGTATCCTTATTTGATGCTTAAATTCAGCCCCAAATCAGCCCCAAATCAGCCTCCAAATCAGCCCAAGCACCATCCATGATCTTACATGTCCACACAACAAATAACATTTGATTTATTTTGGATAATTCATTGATCTAAGAGGGCAAGCACATGGATGGAAAGCTGGAGGGGACATTGTCACATTATTTTGGGTCAAAAAGAAGAAAGAGACAGCTCACAAAGAAGGAAGAAAAACGTGCACCAAAGTGTTCTCCAAGCTGTCCTGATTTGATTTTCCAGAACACCTTTCGGTGTTTTGCCCATAACTTTCGACTCAGATGTCCAAATGATCTGTTATTTAATGATCTGGAAAGCTAACAGAATGGCCTATAAATATGTATCTAATAGACATCTCCAGGGGAGGCTTCTAAGAGGGTCGAATTGCTGTCCAAAGTTAGAGTCAGATTTGTGTCCGAATTTTTACTGCAATTGTGTTGTGTTCTTCTTTATAGATTTCGGTTCTTTAGATTGTAAAACTTATTATTTCAGTTTGATTTAAGTTATTTCATATTTATTAAAGTGTTATTACATATAATCATGGTTGGCTAATCTCCTTCTTGGATCCAAATCAAGGATGATGGTGGTTGAGGTGAGTTCTTTAATATATGAATGAATCTTAATGTCTATCTTTTCATTTTCTTTATGAATGTTTATTATTGCAAAGAAATTTTAGAAATCATTTAGGTAATGTTATAATCTTGAATTTTTATGCACAAACCTTAGTTTTGGTATAGAGATTGCTTGATTCAATGTCTTACTTAATATGAAAATATTTGTTCATTCTTAAGCAATAATCAATTTTCATCTTTTTAAACTTCATTGTAATATCTTCCGATCTAATATCACCATCGTTGATATTAGGTTGAGTTATCTTATATATGTTGAAGGAATCACCAATACATCACCATTAAAATTGATTTGGACCAAGACTTACTTTTTCTTGTCATTTAAAATCTATTTACACCTTTTCATCTTTGAAAACAAATCCATCAATCATTTTCAACCAAGTTATTGTTAATTTAATTTCTCTTGAGTTTTTTTTGTTACCTAGCTTAATTTCCAGATCTAGCTCTCTGTGGATATGACCTCGATCTTACCGAGTTAATTGCTACATCGCACACTCGTGCACTTGCGAGTTAAAACAAGCCGAACATAAAAAGCGGTCAAGCAGTGCACTTGTTCTTGTGGGATTCATGTGGTCTCTAAGAGTTCTAACCCGAATATTCTCATTATTCTCATTATGAAGCGATTGGTTATCTTCTTGACCATATTTTTTGAAAATGATGAGGATACCCTACAAAGTCTACCACTTAATGTACGTGACCACACTCTCATGCACGTGTAAAAAGAGAATAAAAAGAAGAAGAAAACAAAAGAAAAAGAAACAACACAAAAGAAACAAAGTTAAATACAATAAAAGTAAAAGAGAAAATAAAATAAATACTATAATTTGTACAAGAATTTACCTTCCCCGGCAACGGCGCTAAAAACTTGACACGACCAAAAGATTGATGTCTTCTCCCAAGTGCAGGAGTGTCGAAGTAATAAATAACCCGGTAAGACCGGGGTCAAACCACGGGGAGGTTAATTGTATAAATTATAAATAACAACGACAACAATAACAACAACAACAACAATAATAGTAATAATAAAGAGAGCTTTGAGATGTGATATTAATGTAAGGATTAAACAATGATAAGAACAATTGTCAAGGTTAGAGGATCCACTAATGGTATTTCAAACAAGTATAGTATAAACTCTTATTATTCAATTGGAAACCACACACAAAGGAGGTTCCAATCGGATTATAAATTGTTAACATGATTACGTTAGTTATCTTATTCGAATAATGCTAATACTTGTAAATGTTGTCGGGCATTCATGATTATAACTTATGTTAACAACAAATCAAGTTCCTTTCATAGCTCGGTGTCGGTTATACCATACAGTATGGGCTATGAAAGTGCCAAGTATTTGTTGTGCCAAGTATTTGTTGTACCAAGTGTTATACAACATAAATCTAGATTAACCATTTAACAAGCAAAGTATTAAAAGTGAACAAGATAACAAATATAAAGCATGTTAGTATCCAACATTAAGGTCCATGTTAAGTTTATATTATACTTATTCTTACACCATTAGTGTACCCTTTTCACCTTGACATAATTAACTTAGTTAAACATAATGAAAGAAAGAAACATAAAGAAACAAGGAAAGGAAATGAAAAGCATAAGCAAGAGATTAATATAAGCAAAACTTAAGCATTACAAAAGAGAGAAAGCAAGAGCATGATCTTGATCTGGAAACCAAGATGCCTAAATACATGGCAAATGCCTCCTTTTATAGGCCAAAATTCGGAACTATTGATTTGTTGACTAATTGATGAATGGGTGGCCACATCTTGACTTGATGACAATTCTTATCTTCTTGTCTGCTAAAAACGTCATTGATGACGTCATAATTTGAACAAACTTCAATCATGAAAGTTCTAGACAATTGTCTCATCTTTCCAGGGTAAAAATGTGAGATCATTTGGACTTCTAGAACTCGAGATATAGGCTGAACACTGAACAGTGTCTGGGCTGCAGGACAGATTCGGACTTCTTCGTTGTTGCTACAATTTGGACTTGAAAAAGGCCTTCTTAAATCTTGGACTCCTCATGAAAGTTGTAGGCCTATGTCTTAGCTTTCCATCCATATAAGGTAGACCTAAATGCGAGATCTACAGCTCCATATATGACCCGATTACCAAACAGTGTTCCAGTTTGGACTGCACCAACATCTCTTTTCTAAGTTTGGCCATCTCTTTGTCCTTTCAATTTCGGTACTTCAACTCATCAATCAATTCTTTCATTTATGTGATAGGCCTGCATTTAAGATGAACATTTACCATAAATTAAAGGTATCTTATATTATTAGATATGTTATTATAAAACATGCTTTAGTTAAGGAGTTATTGATACTTCAAGTGCAAAATGATGATATAAAACCTTGATAAAAATACACTTTTAAGTACTAAACAGTCGACCAACCTTGAGTAAGGGATCAAAAGGGCCATAATGTTTGATCCCACCGTTGGATGGCGCTCAAATTTTTCCACGAGTTTCCGGATGCACTTTTCCTCGGGGTAGCTACGGAATCGCTGCTACATGACAAGGAGGTCTGGCCGACCAACCTTGAGTAAGGGGTGAAAAGTTCCATAATGTTTGATCCCACCGTTGGATCGCGCTTAAATTTTTACACAAGTTTCCGCATGCAGTTTTCCTCGGGGTAGCTACGGAATCGCTGCTACGTGACGACGACGTCTGGCCGGCAAACTTTGAGTAAGGGGTTAAAAGCTCCGTAATCTTTGATCCCACCGTTGGATCGCGGTCAAATTTTTACAGGAGTTTCCGCATGCAGTTTTCCTCGGGGTAGCTACAGAAGAACTACTCGGCGACAAGGTGGTCTGGTCGGCCAACCTTGAGTAAGGGATCAAAAGGGCCATAATGTTTTATCCCACCGTTGGATGGCGCTCAAATTTTTCCACGAGTTTCAGGATGCAGTTTTCCTCGGGGTAATTACGGAATCGCTACTACGTGACGAGGAGGTCTGGCTGGCGAACCTTGAGTAATGGGTCAAAAGCTTCGTAATGTTTGATCCCACCATTGCATGGCGCTCAAATTTTTACACGAGTTTCCGCATGCAGTTTTCCTCGGGGTAGCTACAGAATAACTACTCGGTGACGAGGTGGTCTGGTCGAGAAACCTTGAGTAAGGGGTCAAAAGAGCCATAATGTTTGATCCCACCGTTGGATCGCGCTTAAATTTTTACACGAGCTTCCGCATACAGTTTTCCTCGGTGTAGCTACAGATGAACTACTCGATGACGAGGTGGTCTGGTCGGCCAACATTGAGTAAGGGTCAAAAGTGCCATAATGTTTGATCCCACAGTTGGATGGCGCTTAAATTTTTACACGAGTTTCCGGATGCAATTTTCATCGGGGTAGCTACGGAATCATTGCTACGAGACGAGGAGGTCTGCCGGCCAACCTTGAGTAAGGGGTCACAAGCTCCATAATGTTTGATCCCACCATTGGTTCGCGTTCACATTTTTACATGAGTTTCTGCATCTTTGTTTTCCTCGGGGTAGCTACGGAATCGCTGCTACCTGACGAGGAGGTCTGGCTGGCGAACCTTGAGTAAGGTTTCGAAAGCTCCGTAATGTTTGATCCCACCGTTGCATGGCGCTCAAATTTTTACACGAGTTTCCGCATGCAGTTTTCGTCGGGGTAGCTACAGAATCGCTACTACGTGACGAAGAGGTCTGGGCGGCCAACCTTGAGTAAGGGGTCAAAAGGGCCATAATGTTTGATCCCAAAGTTGGATAGCCCTCAAATTTTTACACGAGTTTCCGCATGCAGTTTTCCTCGGTGTAGCTACGGGAATACCTCCTCGGTGACGAGGTGGTCTCGTCGAGAAACCTTGAGTAAGGGGTCAAAAGAGCCATAATGTTTGACCCAGCGTTGGATCGTGCTTAAATTTTTACACGAGTTTCCGCATGTTGTTTTCCTCGAAGTAGCTACAGAAGAACTACTCGGTGACGAGGTGGTCTGGTCGGCCAACCTTGTGTAAGGGGTCAAAAGTGCCATAATGTTTGATCCCACAGTTGGATGGCGCTCAAATTTTTACACGAGTTTCCGGATGCAATTTTCCTCGAGGTAGCTACAGAAGAACTACTGGGTGACGAGGAGTTCTGGCCGGTGAACCTTGAGTAAGGGGTCAAAAGTGCCATAATGTTTGATCCCACCGTTGGTTCGCGTTCAAATTTTTACACGAGTTTCCGCGTGCAGTTTTCCTCGGTGTAGCTACAGAAGAACTACTCGGTGACGAGGTGGTCTCGTCAGGAAACCTTGACTAAGTGGTCAAAAGAGACATAATGTTTGATCCCACCGTTGGATCGCCCTTAAATTTTTACACGAGTTTCCGCATGCGTTTTCCTCGGTGTAGCTACGAAGAACTACTCGGTGACAAGGTGGTCCGGTCGGCCAACCTTGAGTAAGGGGTCAAAAGTGCTATAATGTTTGATCCCACAGTTGGATGGCGCTTAAATTTTTACACGAGTTTCCGGATGCAATTTTCCTCGGGGCAGCTACGGAATCGGCCGCTACGAGACGAGGAGGTCTGCCGGCCAACCTTGAGTAAGGGGTCAAAAGCTCCATAATGTTTGATCCCACCGTTGGATCGCGTTCAAATTTTTACACGAGTTTCCGCATGCACTTGTCCTCGGTGTAGCTGCAGAAGAACTACTCGGCGACAAGGTGGTCCGGTCGGCCAACCTTGAGTAAGGGATCAAAAGGGCCATAATGTTTTATCCCACCGTTGGATGGAGCTCAAATTTTTCCACGAGTTTCCGGATGCAGTTTTCCTCGGGGTAATTACGGAATCGCTACTACATGACGAGGAGGTCTGGCTGGCGAACCTTGAGTAATGGGTCAAAAGCTTCGTAATGTTTGATCCCACCATTGCATGGCGCTCAAATTTTAACACGAGTTTCCGTATGCAGTTTTCCTCGGTGTAGCTACAGAATACCTACTCGGTGACGAGGTAGTCTGGTCGACCAACCTTGAGTAAGGAGTCAAAAGCTCCATAATGTTTGATCCCACCGTTGGATCGCGTTCAAATTTTTACACGAGTTTCCGCGTGCAGTTTTCCTCGGGGTAACTACGGAATCGCTGCTACGTGACGAGGAGGTCTGGCCGGCGAACCTTGAGTAAGGGGTCAAAAGTGCCATAATGTTTGATCCCACCGTTGGTTCGCGTTCAAATTTTTACACGAGTTTCCGCGAGCAGTTTTCCTCGGTGTAGCTACAGAAGAACTACTCGGTGACGAGGTGGTCTCGTCAGGAAACCTTGACTAAGGGGTCAAAAGAGACATAATGTTTGATCCCACCGTTGGATCGCGCTTAAATTTTTACACGAGTTTCCGCATGCAGTTTTCCTCGGTGTAGCTACAGAAGAACTACTCGGTGACAAGGTTGTCTGGTCGGCCAACCTTGAGTAAGGGGTCAAAAGTGCTATAATGTTTGATCCCAGAGTTGGATGGCGCTCAAATTTTTACACGAGTTTCCGCATGCACTTGTCCTCGGTGTAGCTGCAGAAGAACTACTCGGCGACAAGGTGGTCCGGTCGGCCAACCTTGAGTAAGGGATCAAAAGGGCCATAATGTTTGATCCCACCGTTGGATGGCGCTCAAATTTTTCCACGAGTTTCCGGATGCACTTTTCCTCGGGGTAGCTATGGAATCGCTGCTACGTGACGAGGAGGTCTGGCCGACCAACCTTGAGTAAGGGGTCAAAAGCTCCGTAATGTTTGATCCCACCGTTGCATGGCGCTCAAATTTTTACACGAGTTTCCGCACACAGTTTTCCTCGGTGTAGCTACAGAATAACTACTCGGTGACGAGGTGGTCTAGTCGGGAAACCTTGAGTAAGGGGTCAAAAGTGCCATAATGTTTGATCCCACAGTTGGATGGCGGTCAAATTTTTACACGAGTTTCCGGATGCAATTTTCCTCGGGGTAGCTACAGAAGAACTACTCTGCGACGAGGAGCTCTAGCCGGCGAACCTTGAGTAAGGGGTCAAAAGTGCCATAATGTTTGATCCCACCGTTGGTTCGCGTTCAAATTTATACACGAGTTTCCGCGAGCAGTTTTCCTCGGTGTAGCTACAGAAGAACTACTCGGTGATGAGGTGGTCTCGTCAGGAAACCTTGACTAAGGGGTCAAAAGAGACATATTGTTTGATCGCACCGTTGGATCGCGCTTAAATTTTTACACGAGTTTCCGCATGCAGTTTTCCTCGGTGTAGCTACAGAAGAACTACTCGGTGACAAGGTGGTCTGGTCGGCCAACCTTGAGTAAGGGGTCAAAAGTGCTATAATGTTTGATCCCACAGTTGGATGACGCTTAAATTTTTACACGAGTTTCCGGATGCAATTTTCCTCGGGCAGCTACGGAATCGCTGCTACGAGACGAGGAGGTCTGCCGGCCAACCTTGAGTAAGGGGTCAAAAGCTCCATAATGTTTGATCCCACCGTTGGATCGCGTTCAAATTTTTACACGAGTTTCCGCATGCACTTGTCCTCGGTGTAGCCGGCGAGAAGAACTACTCGGCGACAAGGTGGTCCGGTCGGCCAACCTTGAGTAAGGGATCAAAAGGG
>JAGMVL010000465.1:0-20840 GCA_019202695.1 Populus x sibirica
CATGCATTCATGGAAAAGCAAGAGACGATCAACACTCAACTTGCTCAAAGCATAATGATTTTAAAGATACTCTTGCAAAATTGACATCCGCTCTTAGTTTCCAAGAGAAAGGTAAGTTTCCATCTCAACCACAACAAAATCCAAAGGGGCAATACAATGCGAATGCAAGTAGTTCGGGAAGCCAACACATGGATCATGTAAAATCAGTCATCACTCTTCGCAGTGGTAAGGTTATTGAAAAACCCATTCTTGAACCTTGTGAGAATGATGATGAGTCAATCTCCGAGGGTAAGGAAGGGGTTGAATCGATCATTGCAAAGAAAAGACCGATTCCCTTGGCACTTCCATTTCTTCATGCCATGGCCAAACAAAGGAAAGTCAATAACAACTCGAAATCTTTGAAACTTTCAAACGGTAAGGATCAATATACCTTTGTTGGATGCTATTAAACAGGTTCCTTCTTATGCTAAATTTTTGAAAGATCATGCCTTTGTGAAGAGAAAACTGAATGTGAAAAAGAAAGCCTTCTTAGCGAACAAGTAAGTGCCATTCTTCGAACAATAATGCATTGAAATATAAAGACCCTGGTTGTCCTACAATTTCATGCTTTATTAGAGAACATAAAATTGCAAGAGCTTTACTTGATCTTGGAGCTAGTGTGAATTTACTTCCATATTCAGTTTTTCAAAGTCTCAATCTAGGTGAGTTAAAACCAACTTACGTAACTCTTTTACTTGCCGATAGATGCAGCAAAAGTGCCTAGAGGAATAGTTGAAGATGTGTTAGTACAAGTTGATAAGTTCATTTATCCTGTGGATTTTATTGTCTTGGACACACAACTTTGTTGAAGCATGTAATTCATTTCTGTTATTTTAGGACGTCCGTTTCTTGCAACTTCTAATGCATTGATTAATTGTAGGAACGGACTGATGAAGCTATATTTTGGAAACATGACATTGGAGATGAATATTTTCAACATTTGCAAGCAACCTGGTGATGATAATGATTTACAAGAAGTAGATTCTATTGAAGAATTAGTTTATGATCAACTTGAATCTACTTTGAGTAAAATTGAGTTGGATGAATCGAAGATTTGCAAATGACTTATTCTCGGGGAAGAAATCACGGATGAAAAAGGCATTGAAAATGTTGATGCGAATCTTTTGTCAAGAGTGACAACAGATTCGATATCCGACATCACACCAATCGACAATTACTTTCCCGATGAATCCTTACTTTCTCTTAGTTCAATGCCTTGGTTTGCTAAAAATATCAATTTTCTTGCTACGGGAGATTTGCCAACTCATTGGAGTACCGAAGACAAAAGAAAGTTCTTGAGCGAAGTAAAGAACTTTTATTGGGATGACCCTTATTTATTCAAATATTGTCGATCAAATATTTCGAAGATGCATTCCCGACAATGAGGTAAGTAGTGTCATTAAATTTTGTCATTCGAAGCATGTGGGAGTCATTTCTCGTCAAAAAAGACCATTGCAAAAATCTTTCAAAATGGATTTTATTGGCCCACCATGTTCAAGGACACGCATGCATTCCCGCAAAACTTGTGAAAATTATCAAAAGTCGGGATTTATTTCAAAACATAAGGAATCTTTAGATAATCTTCTATTGACTTTGGAGACATATCCTGGTGGAGATGTGCATTGTGCATTTCAAGACTTATGACCCCATTTTCATAAAGAACATGATCGACTTAGTCTTGGGAATCGACTAAAAAAGACCTGTTTGCCGTTTTTAAGAAAACTGGATGGGAAGCCTATCCCCGACCCATAGAGGGCGTTTAAGCCGTTCTTGGACGTAAAACCAAGGGAAGATGTGAGCCACAATCACAACTACTGTACATACACATGCTTTTTCAAAATAAATAATTAAATAAAGAGAGAGAGAGAGAGAGAAAGAGTGTGTGAGACTCAAAGTGGTCTACATATAGGGGTATGTTGCATCTTCAATTTCTCATCTATAAAATCTTCTCTTCCTTCCCCTCATTTCTACTCAACCCTTACATTAGACGAGATATAGAAGTGTGTAGAAATGACGGGTCCCTCAAGTTATCACATCAAAAATATTTGTGTTTTCGGTGGATCCAGATCCGGGAAGGAAATAGCATTTTTAGAAGCAGCAAATCATCTTGGTCGGGTCCTAGCGAGAGAAAGATTCATTTAGTGTATGGGGGAGGTAGCCTTGGGTTAATGGGGGATGTGTCAATAGCTGCATTTTTAGGAGGAAGTCAAGTTTTGGGGGTCGTCCCGAAGCTTTAGCAAAAGGGGATTTCATTGGGAAAACAATTGGAGAGGAACTACAGGTCTCCACAATGTTTGATCGAATGAATACAATGTTTAACCATGTTGATGCCTTCATTGCCTTACCAGGTGGTCTGGGCACATTGGAAGAGATCTTTCATATTTTCTCTTGGGCCCAACTGCACATTCACCATAAATCTATAGGTTTGCTCAATGTTAATGGTTTTTATGATAATTTGTTGTCTTTCCTTGATCAAGCTGTGGAACAGGAATTTCTAACATCTTGACACGACAAATCATAATCTCTTAACTCTTGCTAAACAATTGATCGACAAACTACAATCATAAGTTTGATTTCGTAGCCTCCCTAACCTAAGCAATTAAGCCCGAAGGGGTGTTTTAACACCTAATACCCTAAAGTCAACTGACTTGGAAGCTATTGGCCGAAAGCTTGTTACATGGGTTAAGGAGAAAAGCTTAAGGGAATCAAACATTGCACTATCTACGTATCAAGTATCGCAACCCGAGTTACTAAGCTCGTAGGGGTGTCTCAACACCTAATGCCCTAAGATCAACTGATCGCGGAGTCATTAGCCAAAGCTCGTTACATGGGTTAAAGATGCATTGTGTTTTAAGTTATATGTATATATATTAAAAAAAAAGAAAAAAAAGAAAAAGAGATAATAATCCCAACCCAAGGAAGTTAACCTTAAACATTAGAACCAAATATTGTTTTCTTCCAATAAAAGCCCCATCATCTATGTTTTTGTACATTGAGCACATAACAAGGAAGGTTTATTAATATCTTGTTTAAGAGGTATTGAGCAGATATATAAATTTAATGAGAGTTTGTTTATCTGGATAGATTAATGGAAGTTGAATGATGAATGCCTTGCTTTGTGAAAGTTGCAAATTGTTTTTCTATTTTAACGCTTTGATTACTAGGGACTAGTAATAAGCTGGTTGGGGGTGTGATTAGTACTTAAAAGTGTATTTTTATCAAAGTTTTATATCATCATTTTGCACTTGAAGTATCAATAACTCCTTAACTAAAGCATGTTTTATAATAACATATCTAATAATATAAGATACCTTTAATTTATGGTAAATGTTCATCTTAAATGCAGGCCTATCACATAAATGAAAGAATTGATTGATGAGTTGAAATGTACGAAATTGAAAGGACAAAGAGATGGCCAAACTTAGAAAAGAGATGCTGGTGCAGTCCAAACTGGAACATTGTTTGGTAATCGGGTCATATCTGGAGCTGTAGATCTCGGATTTAGGTCTACCTTATATGGATGGAAAGCTAAGACATAGGCCTACAACTTTCATGTGGAGTCCAAGATTTAAGAAGGCCGTTTTCAAGTCCAAATTGTAGCAACAACGAAGAAGTCCGAATCTGTCCTGCAGCCCAGACACTGTTCAGTGTTCAGCCTATATCTCAAGTTCTAGAAGTCCAAATGATCTCAAAGTTTTACCCTGGAAAGATGAGACAATTGCCTAGAACTTGTATGATTGAAGTTTGTTCAAATTATGACGTCATCAATGACGTTTTTAGCAGACAAGAAGATAAGAATTGTCATCAAGTCAAGATGTGGCCACCCATTCATCAATTAGTCAACAAATCAATAGTTCCGAATTTTGGCCTATAAAAGGAGGCATTTGCCATGTATTTAGGCATCTTGGTGTTCAGATCAAGATCATGCTCTTGCTCTCTCTTTATATTTTGTAATGCTTAAGTTTTGCTTATATTAATTTCTTGCTTATGCTTTTCATTTCCTTTCCTTGTTTCTTTATGTTTCTTTCTTTCATTATGTTTAACTAAGTTAATTATGTCAAGGTGAAAAGGGTACACTAATGGTGTAAGAATAAGTATAATATAAACTTAACATGGACCTTAATGTTGGATACTAACATGCTTTATATTTGTTATCTTGTTCACTTTTAATACTTTGCTTGTTAAATGATTAATCTAGATTTATGTTGTATAACACTTGGTACAACAAATACTTGGCACTTTCATAGCCCATACTTGTATGGTATAACCGACACCGAGCTATGAAAGGAACTTGATTTGTTGTTAACATAAGTTATAATCATGAATGCCTGAAAACATTTACAAGTATTAGCATTATTCGAATAAGATAGCTAATGTAATCATGTTAACAATTTATAATCTGATTGGAACCTCCTTTGTGTGTGGTTTCCAATTGAATAAAAAGAATTTATACTATACTTGTTTGAAATACCATTAGTGGATCCTCTAACCTTGACATTTGTTGTTATCATTGTTTAATCCTTACGTTGATCTTCCATCTCAAAGTTCTCATCAACTTCTTCCTCTTCCTCTTCACTATTATTATTATTGTTGTTATTGTTGTTGTTGTATTATTGTTATCTATAATTTATACAATTAACCTCCCCGTGGTTCGACTCCAGGTCTTACCGGGTTATTTATTACTTCGACACTCCTGCACTTGGGAAAAGACATCAATCTTTTGGTCGTGTCAGAGGCCATTTACCTTGTAGTAGCTATGAAATCTCTACACTGTGAAGCGAAGGTCCGGTCGCGCCTAACTAGAGTAACGACTCAAAAGGGCTCTAACTTTTGATCCGATCGCTAGATCGTGCCCAAATTTTTACAGTAGTATTCGGAAGCTGTTTTCCTTGTGGTAGCAATGGAATCACTCCTCGGTGAAGAGGAGGTCTCGGAGAGCTCGACCCAGCGTAACGGCTCAAAAGCGCCTTAACTTTTGATTTGATTGTTCGATCACTCCCGAATTTTTACAAGAGTTACTTAAGGTTATTTACCTTGTAGTAGTTATGAAATCTCTAACTTGTGAAGCGTAGGTCCGGTCACGCCAGACCAGAGTAACGGCTCAAAAGGGCTCTAACTTTTGATCCGACCGATGGATCGTGCTCAAATTTTTACAATAGTTTTCGGAGGTTGTTTTCCTTGTGGTAGCAATGGAATCGAGACTCGGTGAAGAGCAGGTCTCGTCGAGCCAGACCAGCATAACAACTCAAAAGCACCTTAACTTTTAATCCGACCGTTGGATCACTCTTGAATTTTTACAGGGTTTCTAGAGGCCATTTTCCTTATAGTAGTTTTGAAATCTGTACACTGTGAAGCGAAGGTCCGGTAGCGCCAGACTGAAGTAAAGGCTCAGAAGGGCTCTAACTTTTGCTCCGACCGTTGGATCGTGCTCAAAATTTTAGAGTAGTTTCCAGAAGCTGTTTTCCTTGTGGTAGCCATGGAATCGCTACTTGGTGAAAAGTAGGTATCGTCGAGCCAGGCCAGCATAACGGCTCAAAAGCGCCTTAACTTTTGATCCGATCGTTGGATCAGTTTCAAATTTTTACAGGAGTTACTGGAGGCCATTTACCTTGTTGTAGCTATGAAATCTTTACACGGTGAAGTGAAGGTCCGGTCAAGCAAGACCAGAGTAACGGCTCAAAAGGGTTCTAACTTTTGCTCCGACCGTTGGATCGTGCTCAAATTTTTAGAGTAGTTTCCGGAAGCTGTTTTCCTTGTGGTAGCCATGGAATCGCTCCTCGGTGAAGAGCAGGTCTCGTCGTGCCAGACCGGCGCAATGACTCAAAAGCGCCTTAACTTTTCATCCGATCGTTGGATCACTCTCGAATTTTTACAGGAGTTACAGGAGGCCATTTACCTTGTTGTAGCTAGGAAATCTCTGCACTGTGAAGCGAAGGTCCGGTCGTGCCAGACTAGAGTAACGGCTCAAAAGGGCTCTAACTTTTGCTCCGACCGTTGGTTCGTGCTAAAAGTTTTAGAGTAGTTTCCGGAAGTTGTTTTCCTTGTGGTAGCCATGGAATCGCTACTCGGTGAAGAGCAGGTAGGTATCGTCGAGCCAGAGCAGCATAATGGCTCAAAAGCGCTCTAACTTTTGATCCAACCATTAGATCGTGCTCAAATGTTTACAGTAGTTTTGCAGAGGCTGTTTTCCATGTGGTAGCAATGCAATTGCTCCTCGGTGAAGAGTAGGTCTCGTTATGCCAGACTAGCGTAACAGCTTAAAAGCGCCTTAACTTTTAATTCGATTGTTGGATCACTCCCAAATTTTTACAGGAGTTGGTGGAGGCCATTTACCTTGTTGTAGCTATGAAATCTCTACACTGTGAAGCGAACGTCCGGTCGCACCAGACCAGAGTAACGGCTCAAAAGGGCTCTAACTTTTGATCCGAACAATGGATCATGCTTAAAATTTTACAATAGTTTCCGGAGGTTGTTTTCCTTGTGGTAGGAATGGAATCGCTATTCCGTGAGTAGCAGGTCTCGTCGAGCCAGGCCAGCCTAACAGCTCAAAAGCGCCTAAACTTTTGATCCGACCGTTGGATCACTCCTAAATATTTACTGGAGTTTCTCAAGGCCATTTACCTTGTTGTAGCTATGAAATCTCTACATTGTGAAGCGAAGGTCTGGTCGCGCCACCACAAGAGTAATGACTCAAAAGGGCTCTAACTTTTGATCTGATCGATGGATTATGCTCAAATTTTTACATTAGTTCCCGGAGGTTGTTTTTCTCGTGGTAGGAATGGCATCGCTACTCGGTGAAGAGCAGTTCTCGTCGAGCCACACCAACCTAACAGTTCAAAAGCGCCTAAACTTTTGATCCGACCGTTGGATCACTCCTGACTTTTTATCGCAATTTCTCTACTCCATTTTCCTTGTAGTAGATATGGAATCTCTACTCTGTGAAGCAAAGGTCCGGTGATGCCATACTAGAGTAACGACTCAAAAGGGCTCTAACTTTTGATCCGACCGTTGGATCGTGCTCAAATTTTTACAGTAGTTTATAGAGGTTGTTTTCCTTCTGGTAGCCATGGAATCACTGATCGGTCAAGAGGAGGTATCGTCGAGCCAGACCAGCATAACGACTCAAAAGCGCTCTAACTTTTGATCTGATCGTTAGATCGTGTTCAAATTTTTGCAGTAGTTTCCGGAGGCTATTTTTCTTGTGGTAGCAATGGAATCGCTCCTCGGTGAAGAGCAGGTCTCCTCGTGCTAGACCAGCGTAACGGCTCAAAAGCGCCTTAACTTTTGATTCAACCGTTGGATCACTCCCGAATTTTTACAGGAGTTTCTCGAGGCCATTTGCCTTGTAGTCGCTATAGAATCTCTACCCTGTGAAGCGAATGTCCAGTCGCCCCACACCAGAGTAACGGCTCAAAAGGGCTCTAACGTTTTCTCCGACCGTGGGATCGTACTCAAATATTTACAGTAGTTTTCGGAGGCTGTTTTCCTTGTTATAGCAATGGAATCGCTACTCCGTGAAGAGGAGGTTTCGTCGTGCCAGACCACCATAACGTCTTAAAAGCCCCTTAATTTTTTATCAGACCTTTGGAACACTCCCGAATTTTTACTGGAGTTTCTAGAGGCCATTTTCCTTGCAGTACCTATAAAATCTCTACTATGTGAAGCGAAGGTCCGGTTGCGCCAGACTAAAGTAGCGGCTCAAAAGGGCTCTAACTTTGATCCGACCGTTAGATCGTGCTTAAATGTTTACAGTGGTTTTTGGAAGCTGTTTTCCTTGTGGAAGCTATGGAATCGCTCCTCGGTGAGGACCAGGTCTCACCGTGCCAGACCAGCGTAACGGCTTAAAAGCGCCTTAACTATTGATCTGACCGTTGGATCACTCCCGAATTTTTACAGGAGTTTCTGGAGACCATTTTTCTTTTAGTAGCTATGAAATCATAACTCTGTGATGCGAAAGTCCGGTCGCGCCATACCAGAGTAACGACTCTAACTTTTGATCCTACCGTTGGAACGTGCTCAAATTTTTACAGTAGTTTCTGGAAGCTGTTTCCGTTGTGGTAGCTATGGATTCCCTGCTCGGTGAAGAGCAGCTCTCATTGTGCCAGACTAGCGTAACGGCTTAAAAGCGGCTTAACTTTTGATCTGACCGTTGGATCACTCCTTAATTTTTACAAGAATTTCTGGAAACCATTTTTCTTTTAGTAGCTATGAATCACTACGCTGTGAATCGAAGGTCCGGTCGTTCCAAACGAGAGTCGCGCTCACAAGGGTTGTAACGTTTTATCAGACCGTTGGATCGTGCTCAAATTTTTACAATAGTTTCTGGAGGTTGTTTTCTTTGTTATAGAAATGGAATCCCTACTCGGTGAAGAGAAGGTCTCGTTGTGCCAAACCATCGTAACGACTCAAAAGCGCCTTAACTTTTTATCCGACTGTTGGATCACTCCCGAATTTTTACAGGAGTTTCTGGTGGCCATTTTCCTTGTAGTAGATATGAAATCTCTACTCTTTGAAGCGAATGTCCGGTCGCGCCAGACGAGAGTAACGGGTCAAAAGGGCTCTAACTTTTGATCCGACCGTTGGATCGTGCTCAAATTTTTACAGTAGTTTTCGTAGGCTGTTTTCCATGTTGTAGCAATGGAATCGCTACTCGGTGAAAATAAGGTCTCGTCGTGCCAGACCACCGTAACGGCTCAAAAGCGCCTTAACTTTTTATCCGACCTTTGGATCACTCCCGAATTTTTACAGGGGTTTTTGGAGGGCATTTTCCTTGTAGTACATATGCAATCTCTACCATTTAAAGCGAAGTTCTGGTCGCGCAAGACTAGAGTAACAGCTCAAAAAAGCTCTAACGTTTTATCCGACTGTTGGATCGTGCTCTAATTTTTACAGTAGTTTTCGGAAGTTGTTTTCCTTGTGGTAGCTATGGAATCGCTCCACGATGAGGGCCAGGTCTCGTCGTGCCAGAACAGCGTAACGGCTCAAAAGCGCCTTAACTATTGATCCGACCGTTGGATCACTCCCGAGTTTTTACAGGATTTCTGGAGACCATTTTTCTTTTAGTAGCTATGAAATCACTACGCTGTGAATCGAAGGTCCGGTCCTACCACACAAGAGTAACGGCTCACAAGGGCTCTAATGTTTTATTGGACCGTTGGATCGTGCTCAAATGTTTACAGTAGTTTCTGGAGGCTGTTTTCCTTGTTATAGAAATGGAATCGCTACTCGTTGAACAGCAGGTCTCGTCGTGCTAGACCGCCGTAACGGCTCTAAAGCACCATAATTTTTTATCCGACCTTTGGAACACTCCCGAATTTTTACTGGAGTTTCTGGAGGCCATTTTCCTTGCAGTACCTGTAAAATCTCTACTATGTGAAGCGAAGGTCCGGTTGCGCTAGACTAGAGTAACGGCTCAAAAGGGCTCTAACTATGATCTGAATGTTGGATCGTGCTCCAATGTTTCCAGTGGTTTTCGGAACCTGTTTTCCTTATGGTAGCTATGGAATCGCTCCTCGGTGAAGACCAGGTCTCGTCGTGCCAGACCAGCGTAACGGCTTAAAAGCGCCTTTACTATTGATCCGACCATTGGATCACTCCTAAATTTTTACAGGAGTTTCTGGAGACCACTTTTCTTTTAGTAGCTATGAAATCACTATGCTGTAAATCGAAAGTACGGTCGTGCCAGACGAGAGTAATGGCTCACAAGGGCTGTAATGTTTTATCTGACCATTGGATCGTGCTCAAATTTTTACAGTAGTTTCTGGAGGCTGTTTTCCTTGTTATAGAAATGGAATCGCTACTCGGTGAAGAGCAGGTCTCCTCGTGGCAAACCACCATAACGACTCAAAAAAGCCTTAACTTTTTATCCGACCGTTGGATCGTGCTCAAATATTTACAGTAGTTTCCGGAGGTTGTTTTCCTTGTTGTAGCTATGGAATTGCTACTCGGTGAAGAGCAGGTCTCGTCGTGCCAGAGCAGCATACCGGCTCAAAAACGCCTTAACTTTTGATTCGACTATTGGATCACTCCCGAATATTTACATGAGTTTTTGTATGGCATTTTCCTTGTAGTAGATATGCAATCTCTACCGTGTGAAACGAATGTCTGGTCTCGCCAGACTAGAGCAACGACTCAAAAAAGCTCTAACGTTTTATCCAACTATTGGATCGTGCTCAAATTTTTACAGTAGTTTCCGGAAGTTGTTTTCCTTGTGGTAGCTATGAAAACACTACTCGGTGAAAGCAGGTCTCGTCGTGCCAGACCAGCGTAACGGCTCAAAAGCGCTTTAACTTTGGATCCGACCGTTGGATCACTCCCGAATTTTTACAGGAGTTTTTGGAGGCCATTTTCCTTGTAGTACCCATGAAATCATAACTCGCTGTGAAAGTCCGGTCACGCCAGACGAGAGTAACGGGTCAAAAAGGCTATAACTTTTGACCCGACCGTTGGATCGTGCTCAAAATTTTACAGTAGTTTCCGGAGGCTGTTTTCCTTGTTGTAGTATGGAATCGGTACTCGGTGAAGAGCAGGTCTCGTCATGCCAAACCAACGTAACGAATCAAAAGCGCCTTAACTTTTTATCCGACCGTTGGATCGTGCTCAAATTTTTACAGGAGTTTCTGGAAGCCATTTTCCTTTTAGTAGCTATGAAATCTCTACGCTGTGAAGCGAAGGTCCGATCGCGCCAAACCAGAGTAACGGCTCAAAAGGGCTCTAACGTTTCAACCGACTGTTGTATCGTGCTCAAATTTTTACAGTAGATTCCGGAAGTTGTTTTCCTTGTGGTAGCTATGGAATCGCTACGCTGTGAATCGAAGGTCCGTTGTACCACACAAGAGTAATGGCTCACAAGGGCTCTAACATTTTATTGGACCGTTGGATCGTGCTCAAATTTTTACAGTAGTTTCCGGAAGCTGTTTTCCTTGTGGTAGCTATGGAATCGTTACTCGGTGAAGAGCAGGTCTCGTCGTGTCACACCAGCGTAAAGGCTCAAAAGCGCTTGAACTTTGGATCGGACCGTTGGATCACTCCTGAATTTTTACAGGAGTTTCTAGAGGCCATTTTCCTTGTAGTACCCATGAAATCATAACTCTGTGATGCGAAGGTCCGGTCACGCCACACGAGAGTAACAGCTCAAAAGTGCTCTAACGTTTTATCTGACCGTTGGATCGTGCTCAAATTTTTACAGTAGTTTCCGGAGGTTGCTTTCCTTGTTCTAGAAATGCAATCGCTACTCGGTGAAGAGCAAGTCTCGTCGTGCCAGACCACCATAACGGCTCAAAAGCGCCATAACTTTTTGTCCGTCGTTGGATCGTGCTCAAATTTTTACATGAGTTTCTGGAAGCCTTTTTCCTTTTAATAGCTATGAAATCTCTACACTGTGAAGCGAAGGTCCGATCGCGCCAAACAAGAGTAACGGCTCAAAAGGGCTTTAACGTTTCAACCGACCGTTGGATCGTGCTCAAATTTTTACAGTAGATTCCGGAAGCTATTTTCCTTGTGGTAGCTATGGAATCGCTACTCGGTGAAGAGCAGCTCTCGTCATGCCATACCAGCGTAATGACTTAAAAACGCCTCAACTTTTAATCCGCCCATTGGATCACTCCCGAATTTTTACAGGAGTTTCTGGAGACCATTTTTCTTTTAGTAGCAATGAAATCACTATGCTGTGAATCCAAGGTCCGGTCGTACCTCACAAGAGTAATGGCTCACAAGGGCTCTAACATTTTATCTGACCGTTCGATCGTGCTCAAATTTTTACAGTAGTTTCTGGAGGCTGTTTTCCTTGTTATAAAAATTGAATCGCTACTCGGTGAAGAGCAGGTCTCCTCGTGGCAGACCACCGTAACGGCTCAAGAAAGCCTTAACTTTTTATCCGACCGTTGGATCACTCCTGAATTTTTACAGGAGTTACTCGTGGTCATTTTCCTTGCTGTAGATATGAAATCTCTGCTCTGGGAAGCGAAGGTCTGGTCGCGCCAGACGAGAGTAACGGGTCAAAAAGGCTATAACTTTTGATCCGACCGTTGAATCGTGCTCACAAGGGCTCTAACATTTTATCTGATCGTTCGATCATGCTTAAACTTTTACAGTAGTTTCTGGACGCTGTTTTCCTTGTTATAGAAATGGAATCGCTACTCGGTGAAGAGCAGGTCTCGTCGTGCCAGACCACCGTAATGGCTCAAAAGCACCTTAACTTTTTATCCGACCGTTGGATCACTCCTAAATTTTTACAGGACTTTCTGGAGGCCATTTTCCTTGTAGTAACCATGAAATCATAACTCTGTGATGCGAAGGTCCGGTCGCGCCACACCAGAGTAACAACTCTAACTTTTGATCCTACCGTTGGATCGTGCTCAAATTTTTACAGTAGTTTCCGGAAGCTGTTTTCGTTGTATAGCTATGGATTCCCTGCTCGGTGAAGAGCAGCTCTCGTCGTGCCAGACCAGCGTAATGGCTGAAAAGCGGCTTAACTTTTGATCCGACCGTTGGATCACTCCCGAATTTTTACATGAGTTTCTGGAATCCATTTTTGTTTTAGTTGCTATGAAATCACTACACTATGAATCGAAGGTCCGGTCATACCACACAAGAGTAACGGCTCACAAGGGCTCTAATGTTTTATTGGACCGTTGGATAGTGCTCAAAGTTTTACAGTAGTTTCTGGAAGCTGTTTTACTTGTTATAGAAATGGAATCGCTACTCGGTGAAGAGCAGGTATCGTCGTGCCCGACCACCGTAACGGCTCAAAAGCACCTTAATTTTTTATCTGACCTTTGGAACACTCCCGAATTTTTACTGGAGTTTCTAGAGGCCATTTTCCTTGCAGTACCTATTAAATCTCTACTATGTGAAGCGAAGGTCCGGTCACGCCAAACCCGAGTAACAGCTCAAAAGGGCTCTAACTTTGATCCGACCGTTGGATCGTGCTCAAATGTTTACAGTGGTTTTCGGAAGCTTATTTCCTTGTGGTAGCTATGGAATCACTCCTCGATGAGGATCAGGTCTCGTCGTGCCAGACCAGCGTAACGGCTCAAAAGAGCCTTAACTATTGATCCGACCGTTGGATCACTCCCGAATTTTTACAGGATTTTCTGAAGATGACTTTTCTTTTAGTATTTATGAAATCACTACACTGTGAATCGAAGGTCCGGTCGTGCCAAACGAGAGTAAAGGCTCACAAGGGGTGTAACGTTTTATCCGACCGTTGGATCGTGCTCAAATTTTTACAGTAGTTTCCGGAAGTTGTTTTCTTTGTGGTAGCTATAAAAATGCTACTCGGTGAAAGGAGGTCTCGTCGTGCTAGACCAGTGTAACGGCTTAAAAGCGCCTTAACTTTTGATCCGACCGTTGGATCACTTCTAATATTTTACAAGAGTTTTTGTAGGGCATTTTCCTTGTAGTAGATATGCAATCTCTACCCTGTGAAGCGAATGTCTGGTCGCGCCAGACCATAGTAACAACTCAAAAACGCTCTAACATTTTATCCGATTGTTGGATCGTGCTCAAATTTTACAGTAGTTTTCGGAAGCTGTTTTCCTTGTGGTAGCTATGAAAATGCTACTCGGTGAAAGTAGGTCTCATCGTGCCGCACACAAGCATAACGGCTGAAAAGCGCCTTAACTTTTGATCCGGCCGTTGGATCACTCCCAAAATTTTACAAGAGTTTTTGTAGGGCATTTTCCTTGTAGTAGATATGCAATCTCTACCCTGTGAAGCGAATGTCTGGTCCGCCAGACCATAATAACAACTCAAAAACGCTCTAACATTTTATTCGACTGTTGGATTGTGCTCAAATTTTTACAGTAGTTTTCGGAAGCTGTTTTCCTTGTGGTAGCTATGGAAACGCTACTCGGTGAAGAGCAGGTCTCGTCATGCCAGACCACCGTAACGGCTCAAAAGCGCTTTAACTTTAGATCCGACCGTTGGATCCCTCCCGAATTTTTACAGGAGTTTCTGGAGACCATTTTTCTTTTAGTAGCTATGAAATCACTACGCTGTGAATCGAAGGTCCGGTCGTACACACAAGAGTAACGGCTCACAAGGGCTCTAATGTTTTTTTAGACCGTTGGATCGTGCTCAAATTTTTACAGTAGTTTCTGGAGGCTGTTTTCCTTGTTATAGAAATGGAATCGCTACTTGGTGAAGAGTAGGTCTCGTCGTGCCAGACCAACGTAACGGCTCAAAAGCGCCTTAACTTTTTATCCGACCGTTGGATCATGCTCAAATTTTTACAGTATATTCCGGAAGCTGTTTTCCTTGTGGTAGCTATGGAATCGCTACTCGGTGAAGAGCAGCTCTCGTCGTGCCAGACAAGCGTAATGACTCAAAAGCGCTTTAACTTTGGATCTAACCTTTGGATCCCTCCTGAATATTTACAGGAGTTTCTAGAGGCCATTTTCCTTTTATTCAATAGTTTCACCCACATTTAACTAGTGTTTTGCCTATGTTTTATATATAAAATGCCTTGATATTCTTTTTTTTTTTTTTTATCAAATGTAAGAATTTTATAGATCAAAAAGTTGCAAGACAAGCTTGCGGAACAAGCTGGAAACCAGCAGTACATATGGATAAATATATCCAGGCAAAAGGAAAAACAAAACAAACCTGTGGGAACAGGCTCCCACTAAAGACAAGAGAAGAACAGCCAAAGCAAACTAACCTTCGTTTGTAATCGAAGGGAACAAAAGCAATTACAATACAATGATACAAGCTAATAGCACAGAATAACAGCCAGCCACCATCAGCAAGAGTCCATAAACCGTCCAAGATAAGGGGGGCCCATCAGCAAAACAAATCACGTGAAACCAAAATGCATGAGCCGTGCATTAGCGGAGCGGCAATTCACAAGGCGAAAAAGGGCCCCCCAAAGCAAGAACAAAATAGCACCACACAGGACCCTGCATGAACAAGAGAATCACGCAGATGACAGCAACAAACAGCAGCGGACAAACCAGCAAAAGATGAACACCTGCTAATCCCAGTCAACATTGCCCGCACAGTTGACTAAGATTACACAGAGGGCAGCATCAACCAGCAATGGAACGCTGGTCCCAATCAAACAACCCCCTACCAGAACAGAACCAAAATGGCATCTCAAAAGATACCCAGACAGATATATTACAGATATTTCTTCTTAAAGCTAGCAACCTTGTTGCACCAGGGGAATAGCAAGACCCCTTAAATACAAGCTAAAAGTGAGCATCCTGCCACTGTTCACTCTCTTTCCGTGTGAAGTTTTTCCCTTGAGTTTTGTGATCTCCTGCCACTGTTCACTCTCTTCGTTCCATTGATCTGTTGAATCTTGGCTTTCTCCTGTTATGGCTAACAAAAAGAAGAAGGCTGGGTCCCATAGATCTCAGTTGCAACAACAAAAGTTGCTAGCTAATTCTCGGCTTAATGATTTTCTTTGTTTTAGCTTTAACAGACCCGCCTCTTACTGTTCATGCTACAGTAACCTCAAATTCAAATTCAAAGCAACGCCCACCTGTTGCCTTTTCCACTGAATGCTCTCGTCCTATCTACCATGTTCTCTCCCCCCACATGGTTCTCGCATCTCATTATCATGGTGATCCATCTCCCAGTATCAACCATGTGTTTGTGGAGGATTGGTCTGGTGAAGATGATCTGGAAGATGAGGAGGTGGACTTTGACTCTTCTGTGGATTTTGACTATGTAGGGGCATTTACATTCTCCTCCTCTCTAGTGGTTGTGGCTCCCCCTGCTGGTTGCCAGTCCACCCCTCCCCCTCTGCCTCCTGCTACGACGATTCCTTCTCCCCCTGTTACTTCCCCCGGTGGTGGCCAGTCAACCCTACCTCCTATGCCTCCTGCTATGAAGATTCTTTCCCCCCCACTGGAGAAGACTGTGATACCTCCTTCTCCGCCTTCTGGCTGTCGTGAGTCTCCACCCTCCACTCGTAGCAGGTAACCCTATCTCCGTTCCTCGGTAGTAGCAAATGACGTGACCTTTTCCTCTCCAATAGGTCTCCTGTTTCTTATACCAAGCTTCATCACTTCTCCCTTAATCACCTATCTAGAACTTGTGACATCTCACCTGAGGACATTCAACCTGAATTTGATGTTTGGAAATTTTGTGCTATGGGCTATGTATCTGGGAAAAGGCCAGGTTATGGAGCCCCGAACAAGGTATTATTTCCATGCGTCTGAAAAGCGAAGCTACCCTTTTCATCCATGACTCTGGGTGGTTGGTTTATCGATTTAAAACAGAGGAAGCCAAGCTTTCGGTTCTTAGTGGCGGCCCTTACTTAATATATGGTCGGCCCCTCATTCTGCGGCCTATGACGAAATTCTTTGATTTTTCCAGTGAGGAAATGTCGAGGGTCCCAGTTTGGGTAAAATTTCCCAACCTTTCCCTGTGCTGCTGGTCACCTATTTGTCTATCTAAGATAGCCAGTGTGCTTGGGAAGCCTATTCAATGTGATCAGCCTACCTCAACTCTTTCTCGTATGTCTTATGCCCGGGTACTGGTTGAAATTGATCTTTTTGAGGAACTCCAACACTCAGTTGAGATCTCTCTACCTGAAGGTCCTGCTCTACGCCAATCGGTTGTATATGAAGCTCTGCCTAAGTATTGTACTTTCTGCCATGTTCTTGGTCATACCCGACTCCTCTGCCCTAAAGCTGCTGCTTCTCAAGCTATCCCCTGCCATCAACCCCTGGCTCAGGCTACTCAAGTTGCTCAAGGGAATGTCTTTAGTAGATTGGGTCCTCAACCCCCTCTCCAGCCTCCTCCTCCTCTGGCACAGGTACAAGACCAACACGAAGATGCCATACCTGTGGTTTCTAAAGGGGATATTGGGCCAGATGTTGATCTTGAACCTACTAACGTCTGGGTTACAGTGGAATCACGACACAAATCCAAAAAATAGAATAAGGGAAAGGCGGTAGTGGCATCTGAGCTAGCGTCGGAGGCTAACTCCCCTATCCCTTCCTCTTCCCCTGTTTGCACAGGACCAGTCTAAACCTCATCTGGAACTCATCCACTGGTGGCAACCCCTTGTGCTGCAGGTGTTCGGGCTTCTTCCCCTCCTTGTATTGAATCATTAGCTCAGCCTCCTTGTGCTGGCAATGAACACATTCCCTCTTCCCCTAAAACAAATACTTTAGCCACCACTGCTGGTGATGCTCATATGCCTGGATCGCCTATCCCTTCTCCTATAGTGGAGGTGTTGGCCCAGAGTCGAGTTCAAACTCTTAATTGTGTTCTTGTTTATAACGCATATATTCTTGGATATTGATGGGAGATTAGAAGATTAGTCATAGTGATTTAATTTAATTTAACTTCAATTTGATTTTACTGTCCTTTCTCGAGGACGAGCAAGAGCTAAGTGTGGGGGTATTTGATGCAACCATATTATTCGATAGTTTCACCCACATTTAACTAGTGTTTTGCCTATGTTTTATATATAAAATGCCTTGATATTCTTTGTTTTATGTTTTGAAGGCACTTTTGGATGAAATATGCAAAAAGGAGTAAATTAGAGATAATTGGCAGATTTGACCTTCAGTCGATGTTTTGTGCAGAGCATGAGCTCTAGAGGTTGAAATGAAGTGATTCTAGTGGCATTAAAAAGGTAACATCCATACCTTTTTGGACATCTAAGGCAAGAAAATAAAATAAGGAAGAGCATGGAAATCACAGCCTTCAAAGTCAAATCTTGCAATCTGCCAGTGTTGACCTTCGGCCATTCCAACTTGAATATCTGGAGCTACAGAAGTCCAATTGATGCAAACTTAATTGTTTTGGAGTCATGACTCAAAGGTCTATAAACGCTCCAAATGTCAGCCAAAAAAAATGTCATATGAGGGAGATATGATTTTTCAAAGATGACATCGAATTCTGCCACAAACAGGTTTCGTGAAGAAACGAGTCCAAATTATGTTCCGAAGCATCTAAACTGATATCCAAGTTTTTATTTCAGCAATTTAGCTCCTCTAAGTTAAAGCTTTAAGATTTCATGCAAGGCTATTTCTTCTTTTTTAGGAAAATAGTTATTGAAGTACTTAAATGTAAACAGTCTACTTAATGGAGGACTATTTTGTAAAATAGAGACCTAGGGTTTCCTAGGATATAAAAAGAATGAGAGAAGAGAAGGGGGGCAGCCAGCCAAGAGGAGAAAAATGCCCCCCCTCCTCCAAGAAACTCGAAATTATGCATTCTTTCTTCTTTTTGATTAGTTGTTCAACAAACATGCAAGGCTAAACACTTTTTCTTGGTTGCAAGGACACAAAAACCTTTGAATTTCAAGAACTGTGAGATTTATTTTACCTTTTCTTTTCTGTTTATATGATGAATATGTTTGTTCTTCTATGCTTATTTTTCCTATGATTGTTTATTTTAATTGCTAGAGCGGACTCTAAGTTATTATTGTAGACAATCTATTGCTAAGTTTGATATCAAAACCGGAGTTGTGGTAAATGAACTTGTGAAGCAAGCTGAGTTTAATAATTGTGGCGGATCTACGTTATTAATCTTAGGGAGAACATTCAATCAAATCAAACATAGACCGCGGACAGTTATGTTTTCTTGATTAATCAACTTATCTAGTTCTTAAGGGTTGTCATTGAATTAAATTACTAGTGCGGACACCGTGGTTGTTTGATGGTTAGGGCTAGTTATACGGCGGATCCGTTAACTAACCAATGTTAAGAAGAGATAAATATTCAGAATATAAATTGATGTTTCGTTTCCATGATCGGTTCGATTTACGTAGTTGGATGTGTGCTTGGGATCAAGGTTTGTCCTCTTGATAATTTTTCGATTTTATTAAATTTTGTTTGATAGTTTTCGGTTTTCTTTTGCTTTAGCCTTAATAACATCCAACACCCCCCAAATTGCATATCATCTAGCATAAAAATCTGACTTGAATCTTCCTCGTGGGATCGACCCCTTGCTTGCTCTATACTATCTTGTGTGTTGTGCTTGAAGCTAGGGTAATTAATTTGTGCGACCGCGACATCGCAACACCAGGTCTCGCCGGGCTAGACCAGCGTAACGGCTCAAATTTTTACAGTAGATTCCGAAAGCTATTTTCCCTATGGTAGCTATGGAATCGCTACTCGGTGAAGAGCAGCTCTCGTCGTGCCAGACCAGCGTAACGGCTTAAAAGCGCCTTAACTTTTGATCCGGCCGTTGGATGACTCCAAAATTTTTACAGGAGTTTCTGGAGACCATTTTTCTTTTAGTAGCTATGAAATCACTACGCTGTGAATCGAAGGTCCGGTCGTACCACACAAGAGTAACGGCTCACAAGGGCTCTAACGTTGTATTGGACCGTTGGATCGTGCTCAAATTTTTACAGTAGTTTCTGGAGGCTGTTTTCCTTGTTATAGAAATGGAATCGCTACTTGGTGAAGAGCAGGTCTCGTCGTGCCAGACCAAGTAACGGCTCAAAAGCACCTTAACTTTTTATCCGACCGTTGGATCGTGCTTAAATTTTTACAGGAGTTTCTGGAGGCCATTTTCCTTTTAGTAGCTATGAAATCTCTACGCTGTGAAGCGAAGGTCCGATCGCGCCAAATGAGAGTAACGACTCAAAAGGGCTCTAACGTTTCAACCGATCGTTGGATCGTGCGAAAATGTTTACAATAGATTCCGGAAGCTGTTTTCCTTGTGGTAGCTATGGAATCGCTACTCGGTGAACAACAGCTCTGGTCGTGCCAGACAAGCGTAAAGACTCAAAAGCGCCTTAACTTTTGATCCGACAGTTGGATCACTCCCAAATTTTTACTGGAGTTTCCGGAAGCTGTTTTCCTTGTGGTAGCTATGAAAACGCTACTCAATGAAGAGTAGGTCTCGTCGTGCCAGACCAGCGTAACGGCTCAAAAGCGCTTTAACTTTAGATCCGACCGTTGGATCCCTCCCGATTTTTTACAGGAGTTTATGGAGGCCTTTTTCCTTGTAATAGATATGAAATCTCTACTCTGTGAAGCGAAGGTCCGGTCACGCGTACGAGAGTAACGGGTCAAAACGGCTCTAAATTTTTTATCCTACCGTTGTCTCGTGCTCAAATTTTTACAGTAGTTTCCAGAAGCTGTTTTCCTTGTTGTAGCTCTGGAATCGCTACTCGGTGAAGAGGAGGTCTCATCGTGTCAGACAACGTAACGGCTCAAAAAGCGCCTTGACTTTTGATTCGACTGTAGGATCACTCCCGAATATTTACAGGAGTTTTTGTAGGGCATTTTCCTTGTAGTAGATATGCCATCTCTACCCTGTGACGCAAATGTCTGGTCGCGCCAAACCAGAGTAACGGGTCAAAAGGGCTATAACTTTTGATCTGACCATTGGATTGTGCTCAAATTTTTACAGTAGTTTCCGAAGGCTGTTTTCCTTGTTGTAGCGATGGAATCGCTACTAGGTGAAGAGCAGGTCTCGTCGTGCCAGACCAGCGTAACGGCTCAAAAACGCATTAACTTTTGATCCGACAGTTGGATCACTCCCGAATATTTATAGGAGTTTTTGTAGGGCATTTTCCTTGTAGTAGATATGCAATCTCTACCCTGTGAAGCGAATGTCTGGTCGCGCCAGACCATAGTAACAACTCAAAAAAGCTCAAACGTTTTATCCGACTGTTGGATCATGCTCAAATTTTTACAGTACTTTCCGGAAGCTATTTTCCTTGTGGTAGCTATGAAAACGCTACTCGGTGAAGAGCAGGTCTCGTCGTGCCGTGCCAGACCAGCGTAACAGCTCAAAAACGCCTTAACTTTTGATCCGAATGTTGGATCACTCCCGAATTTTTATAGGAGTTTTTGTAGGGCATTTTCCTTGTAGTAGAT
>JAGMVL010000587.1:0-23190 GCA_019202695.1 Populus x sibirica
TGGGTTTGAGATATGAATTGCCAGAATTGGCAAAAGTTTTGGAGGTATGAGGGTGCACGGACACCTAAACCCAGGTTCAAAAGAATGGGAAATGCCAAAGATTTTGGGAAAGGTATCGTGCACGGACACCTAAACCTGGGTTTAGGCCCGGTCCGCCATAGAAAAATGGTAAGTTTACTAGCAAGCTTATAAAAATCTGGAGGCCTATAAGTAAAAAAGGTCTAAATATTTATCACTTGTAACCCTAACCAGGACCCCTTCTGGCGTGTTTTTTTGACTGCAATCATGCCTATACAGTCTCTTTCATACGAGGGGAAATACTCCGACATAGATCTCATATCGGACACTAAACTATATAAGGCACACCGCTCGATTGTTTTGCTCCATGTCCCTGTCATAGATCGATCGTGCGAGTTTAATGCTGCCAAGCTTGATCGAGTTGGACCACAGGGGAATGGGTCTGATCACCGCACTGCTAGAGCTTCTTTCAACTTTGGGAGATGCCGACCCGAGGCAGTAGAATGTCTAGTGCAGTTTTTATATCTCTGGGATTACAGAAGTCCCCCGTAACTGCTATCTCAGGCGATGCCCCTGGACCAGGACATACTTCGAGAGGACGACGACTATTCACCTGTTACAGATAAAGCAACTACTCTCGAGGCCCGGCTGTTGCTTCTTCACGCCAAAGTCTTTACGCTTGCACACATGTACGACATTCCTCGCCTCAGAGAGTTATGCATCGAAGTTCAAGGAGTGGCTCAGCCAGCAATGGAAATCCAGTTATTTCTTGGACGCGGCCCGGGAGGCGTACACCGCTACTCAACTGACATCCTGGAAATGCGGAAAGCTATCGTGGAAATATTCTATGAGGAACCGCGCGTTATTGGACGAGGAGTCGAGTCCAGGCATTTCTACTGGGGATACCTCAACTGATACTGGATATCGCATTATACATGGAGCACACCTCCAACGTCCATTCGGCGACCAGGGGTACAAATGGATTTAGATAACAATCATATCTGGAATTCGACGAATATTTAAAGCAACTCTCTTTCTACCCAACTATGCTCTTTTCGCGGGTCTTAGACTTACTGCATCATCGCATTAGCTAACATTCTTAACCTATATATCGCCGTCTTCTGCTTGCCCCCAAGATGCCTCTCCGTCTGTTCAGCAATATGTGCCACCACGGACTGCCACGCATCCGTCGAATACACTGGCCCACCATCACCAGATGGCCCAGCTGGCCTGGAGCCCCCCTCTTCGTTAATCCATTCAATGCTCACCATGTTCAGCCTGCTCTGTACCTCCATCACCCCACTCTGACCTCTCCGACCTCTCCGACCATGTCGAGAAGGCACCGTCAAGTACGAGGACCTTGCTGTAGTGCACTATCGCCTCCAGCCGCTCCCCAAGGTCGACATCCATCGGCATCGGGTTCTGTGGAATCGCCCTCGGCTGATAAAGTCCATGTCGCTGTCGCCCGAGACCGCTGATCGGGCGAGGACCGCAATCCACCACACAAGCGGGTTGTTCCGAGGCGTCGACTTTGGCTTCCTTAACGCCTTCATGAGCAGCTGCCGGATGGGAACCCACACATCCTCGAACCCTCCCTTTCCCGCCTCCGCGCAATCGCTCTCATGTCTATCTGCCAGATCTCTTGCTCGATGTCCAGGATGTCGTCGATCTGGCTCTCCGTCAACTGCAAGCCCATCTCCCCCAGCGTGCCCTCGCTGTGCGAGTGAGCGATGAACCCCACCAGGCTCGTCCAGATCGACTGGTATCGCCGTCGTTTACCGAGATCATAGGACGGCTGCGAGGCTCTCAAACGCGCCTTGATCTCCATCCCCCCCATTTCCTTCGTCCATACTGTTCAATGCGGCCCGCGCCGCCCACGGCCATCGCTCTGTCATGGCCTCCATCCCGTCCAGGTCGTTCCAGAAGGCTGACTGGATGGTCATTCGCCTCCGGCGATCGTCAGCAAACCGACGCTTCTGCCCCCTCGCGTTCTCCACCCCCGTTCCATCATCCTCGTCGCCACCCGTGAACTGCACAACCTTGCGGTTCGGCGCCAGCGCTACTTCCGGCGTGGGACTCGTTGCCGACAGGTATCCGATCCAGTTCCTCTTGATCTTTGCCCAGGCCTCTTCGTCCTCTTCCTCACCTGGGCGGAGGAAGTTCATTCCTGGAGCCATGTTTTACAGCCTGCGCGCTGAGTTTCCGAGAGCGGCGCTATGCTATGCCGAACCTCTTTGTTCTCGGGTAGCAAATCCGGCTGCGTGGACCGCTGGAGTGCATGGTGTAGAGATCGGTAGCTGCCATTGTGTGTGTATATATATATATATTGACTTGATGTATAACCTTGCCCTAGTTTGCTTGCTGAATATAACACGGTGATAATTGCAAGTAAGAAAGAGCGGGGAAGTAAGGAGGATAAATATTAAGTTTGAGTAATAGCTGTTGCTTAGTCAACCGTTATTTATAAATAATATAGCAAGGGGGTCTTATTATAATTATAAAAAAGTAAAAAAGTAAACAAATAAAAAAAATATAGCTTATTAGCAGTTAGCCCCTTTAAAATATCGTTTGAATAACTATAAATTCAATTTAAAGTAACTTAATTAGTTAACCTTTTATGAAAATATGATAACTTGATTATATTATATATATTAGTTATTATAAATATGACTAAAATATTTATTTATTTCTCTACTAACTACTATCATAACTATCTAAAGAAATTCCATCGTCCTCTGTATTCTCCCTCTGACCCGTCTTCTTCCTGAATTAAGACACTATAAGGGGGTATCGGCGAGCTCGATAGTCCATTCTGGCGGCCTCGCCCTGTTGCAGAAATTGATCTAATAGCGACTGATCTTGTGCAGTTGTTTCTATTTCCTCCTGCCTAGCGTCGAGGTGGCTGCGGATATCGTACTGATCACCCTGGTTGTTAAGCCGACGTCTCGTCCAACGCAATCGTGCCAAGAAAGTAGACGAGTGGCCGGGTAATGTCTCCATAGTATCAAGTAAGCCAATGATATTATCGCGAGTAGGCAAAATAATGGTTGGTTGGCTCACAGTCTCTTCGAGGATCTGCCTTGAGATGTGCGTTTCTGCCACCGGTACGCGGAATATATGTTCGTCTATGCCACCGCCGGTACGTGATGGTTGGTTCAACGACCACGGTTGGATGAAGTTCACATCATCATCTCTTCCCCATATTGGGCCGGCAATGTACGACGCATAGAGTAACGCTCGCCGGCAATGACGTTGGATCTTTTTACGGTCACTGGAGCGCAGACCATCAACACCATGCATAATTTCGACCCAGTGCGGCCAGATAGCTCTTTCGATACCACCAAACTCACGGGATGTCAGGATAATGGGCGTTGAGCAAGGTGACAAACCTTCGGGATACTCGCGACGGCGATAAACGGACGACAACGGCGTGTTCTCCTCTACACGAGGCGGCGAAAAGTAAGGGGCCCAGTACTGGATTTGGAAGAAGGGTGGCTTGTCATGGTGCCAGGTGGTGCGGCCATGGCTGGTACCCACTTCCTTACTATGGTCGCAGTTGAATGCGACCTGGATGTAGTACCCAATCTGGCGACTAAAACAGCCGTCGAAAGAGCCTAATGATGCGCAAGTCTTCTCCCAGACCTCCTTGAATCTTCGATAGAGCTGGAGAAAGAAGAGTGCATTCCAGGTTGGTGGTTTGGCGCGGCAAAAGATCTGCTGAAACAGAAAGTCAGACCAGCTGTTTTTAGGGGCAGGCGCCGACGAGTAGTCATCCAGCAAGGTAGCTCCTCGGGCAGAGCAGACTGCAATGATGACGACGAGGACATATTAAAGTCGCTACGATCGTTCTCGTCAACATCATCCGTCATAACTTTGCAATATTTAGCCCACGCCTCAGCGTAGATGCCGTGGATAGTTTGGGCGGTAGGAATTCGGCTCGTCTCAGCTGCTGAATCCTCCTGGGCTTGTTTCAACAAGTCAAGTACTGGCAGTTTCTGGCGCCCGACCTGCCCTCGGGTTCGATCCCAATATGAGTGTAACTTGGCGAGGAAGTGCTGATGGTATGCCCGGGCTATTTCTTGCGTGGCGAGAGTGATGGCCCTGCCAGCAAGTCTCTCGGCATCCTCTCTACGACCTTGATCGTACTCTATACGAGCGTTGCTGGTCAATTGTTGGAATCGCAGTTCGATAGTGACCTGGTTGGCAGTGAGTGCTTGAACATTGGATTGACGAGCTAGTTTGGCCTGCAATGGATTGCGGGATATGTAGAGGTCGATCAAAACCTCGAGCGCGATATGCCCTCTCTGCCAATTGAAATGACCATCTGGGATCCATAGCGTGCCCGAGGTGTCGATTGTATCTCCTAGGCCTAGACCACGACGCTGCTTGAGCGACCTCTGGCCACGGCCGCGCGTCCGCACCGTCCAGGTTGGCCGCCAGATCCAGTTGTCGAACCCATACTCTTGCTCATCGTCAACTGAATGTATGAGAAGACGACATAGAAGCTGCGCGGTGTAAAGTCCAAGGATCTGCTGGACGGGATCGAGTGAGGAGGAGGAGGATGATAAAGGCCTGGCTACCTGCTTTGACGCTTGTGAAAATATGTGGTCGAGCGGAAGCACAAAGCGAGCAGCCTGGGTAGACACAAATTTCACCACTGTTTCCGTTGGAAGCACCCAAAAAGGACAGTGTTGATCACTGGCTGAGGAAGTTAAGGGAACATTCCAGCACACTGGGCCAGTATAAGGGTTCTGGTCAGGGTCTAGCATGCCGTCGGCCCACATGGCGAGGATAACATCGAGACGGAAGGTGACCTCTTTCCGGATCCCAAAATTCGGATACCTTTTCAAAGTGGCGACGGCTCTCATGTGCCGCTTATTGGCTTCCCAAGCATCTACAAGATGGGAGCGATTGAGCTGCGATACGAATGCACGCTGTCGGTTTTGATCTGTGGCTGCTAGATCTTTTAACATTGTCTCGTCAAAAGCCAGAAGCGGCAATAGCCCCGAGCTAAAAAGCTGGTAATCACTGAACATGACTCCAAATAGATCTTTGCTACAGTTGTATGCCTTGGCCCGAATGATCCCGGGTGATCTAGCCTCCGGGTGGCCAGGATTTGATGCCCGACTCGGCTTTGCCTTGGCGTAATATGTTCCCGCATCACGAAGAAGATATGACCTATACTGGTCAGCAACTAGAGAGGCTTCGGGGACAACACCACCCAGTTGATCATGGAGGTGGTCGCAGCAAGCGCTCTTCCACAGAAGTGTCCAGGGCTCATCTCTATGGGCTGACGATGGAGACGATGGTTGGCTAACGTGATCTCGCATGCCTACATCGAGCCAGCAAGAGTGCATGTCAATCTGACTTGCGTTAAGTCCAGCTAGGACGATGTTACGAAACAGGGCCAAACTTCCCTCAATTGTCTGCGATGCAAATGTGTTCTTCAGATCGTGTGCTTGGAAGAGTAGACGAGGGTTCTCGAAGTAGGGAACGGCTTCTCCTCTCCTGGTTTGGACACGATGCATATTCGCTTTCTCCACTACCGATGCCCAGAACTCTGCAAGGTTGCTGGCAGGGATGCTATAAGATAGGCGAAACGCTCGGCTCTCATCCTCGGCGCTCCAACGGCCGGCACCTGGTTTCTCCTGGTATGCACGAGACTTGGCGTATAAGAGATCGTACGAGCTGGGTATCTCTTGTCGCACATAATCAGGGACGGTTTCGAATATAGCCGGAAGGATAATCTCGTCATATAAATCCCTAAATCGTGTGAGAGAAAGGCTGTTGGCGGAAGCCTTTGTGTACGATCGAGCTCCGTTGGGGAAAAATAGCAGAACGGAGAAGCGGACACCTGCGGTAATGAATGTGCCGATAGAAGTGTGTCTCGTGTGTGCCAGGTCCAGACCATGAGGCTGTATGACCTGAGCGGTAGAGATGTTACTCTTGTAAGCCGGGAAGAAAGAAAGCCGAAAGTGACCGGGGGGCTCGGATAGCGGACAGACTCTTTGCCCCCAACCAGATGCTATCGACATCCCACTGTCGCTCGACGGTTACGGAGTCGTGGGGTAGCGAAGCCTGTGTCTTGCGGAGAGACAGCGGCTCGGGAGGCTTATCGGAGAGGAAGCTGTGCCATTGAGGGAAGGAAGCACGAGGATCGCAAGCATTACCACGTTCTGCAAAGATAGTTTGCAAAGGAGGAAGAGAACGGCTGACGTATTCGGTATGCTGTTGGAGGGTGTGGGTGTTTTCCGTCTCGGCACGCTCGTCCGAACTCGGGCCTGTTTGAGATGGTTGTCAGCTAGTTCTAATAACCTCAGGAGACTCGATTGACTCTATAGCTTACAGCTGCACTGGTGATCAAAGAATGTTCGAAGTATACGATTATACACGTCGCCCTGCTGGCGCAGGAAATCAGGACCACCGGCCGTATCCTGGTTGGAAATCGCCTGGAGGAAATCGCTAAGGATTAAATCCTCGGGCTCATCTAAGGGCAATCCAGATAGATCCGACCATTCAGACGAGTTCGATCTCGACGAAAGAGGGCTGCCTCTCGATTGGGATGATGATGAGGAGCTACCGTGTCGACTAGAGCTAGGCGATGTTAACGATGGGGTCATCGGCTGTGACAAGGTATCATCTTCCAACATCGAGGCCTCTGATCTGTTTTCATGTTCATCTTCTTCCAAGAAATTAAAATTAGAGAGGGATGGAGATGATGAGGGTAGGACGCTTGTTTCGCTAGCAAGCTCCGGCTCAGACTCAGGTGCCGGCGCCAACGAGGGTCTGGGCTCGTTGTCCGGTATGTCACCAGGTAAAGACAAGAGCGGTATCGTATCGTCTCGCAGGCTCAAAGCAGAGAACTGATGAGTGAATGGTAGATCTTGAGATTCTGTAGCCTCTTGGAAGATTTGTTGTAACCTTGCAGCATGCTGACGATCGCGGCATCGCTGGACACGGAGCCGCGTCTGCGACCTAGGTGATACGATATGGTCTACCTCGGAATGGCTAACGGGTATCGCAGCTATTTGCTCACTTTGCAAAGGTACCCTATAGTCTGGGGTTTCCGCTGCAGAGGTCTCTTCATCCTCGTCAGTTTCGGCTGCTTCCCGGTAGCCTGTGTTTGCAGAGTATGGCGTCGCAACACAGATTGTATCGGCAGGTATTTGTTCGCTAATCGGTCGCACGGGTGCTCGCAGTCGCGCGGTTGTATCCGGTCTGTGAAATGCCCCATCCGCTAAGATGATCGACTCGTCAATCGTCAAGGGCGGTTCACTAGCGAGACGTGGGCTTCGGCGACGCGAGCGAGTGGCGTGCGACGGCGACTGTCTGTCAATTGGGAGTGGGTCGGTTCGGCTAGACGGCTGGCCATCATTACCTATCGATAATTATAAGTAAAGTCACGTAGAGTACGGATGGAAAGATGGAGAGACATGCTGGGCACAACTGGATCCGCCGGGATTATTTCTGGGAGCGATTGGCTTGGTATATGGGTCTCGGCATTTTGTGTCTGTTTGGCTTGGCGGGCTACTAGACGCTGCTCTCGCTCTCGCTCTCGTCTACGAGCGGCCTTTTCGGCCTTCTGCTCTGCTGTTAATGGACGACGACCCATCTTAGTATGCGCTGATAGAGTTGCGTCTAAATGGAACAAGGAGAAAGATGACGAATGGTAAAACACTCTATTTGATTTGTTTGTTTATTTGTTTATTTACTCGAACCACGCGTCTATACGCAACAGTCAGGATTGCCTTTGAGTTTACGCTTTCTTTGCTTTTTCCTATGTGACGTTGCTGATCTACACAGTATAATGAGTGCTGATAGGAAGTTTGAGATTAAGAGGGTAGAAACTAGCAGGGGTGTAGCGTTTGAGAAAACAACCAGCTGAAAATTTACGGGACATGGACGAACCTAGGGTAGACATGGTCGTAAATAATTCTAAATGTCTATAATAAATACAAATAAAAAATCAGCGATGATTTTAGGATAAATTAATGTGACTACTGATACTTATATACTTTGTTTGATGTCCTTTCTTGTTTGGGGGTTTTTTTCTTTTATCCTTCTTTGGCTTGATAAGCTAAGTGATTTCTTTAACGAAATAAGATATTTGTCGATATTGTTTTTCATATTCCACTGTCAAAAATCGAAATCATAATGATATGAAGTAAAACTAGATACCTGACGCTCGATCTATGCCATGACCGAGGGCTGAGAAATATTGAACGATGAATTCTTCAGTCCTGCAAATATCGTGACTTTCCTGTAGGAGTTTTGATTGATCACGAGTCGCCTTGAGCGCCAAGCTAGCAGGCAGAGTAAATTAGGGAAAACATCTTGACTCGTGTATTAAATAAGGAAAGGAGTGATTCTAATGAACCTTGATGCGTAGTCGTAATTTCTGTACGGTCATTGTATATTGTATGGCATCTCCAGACTCGTTATTCTTACACTGGATGCGACTTTATTCCCAACCCTAGCATCCTGGTCAATTTATCGGCAGGGTTGGGTAGAGTGGGGTCTGTACGTTCAGTTATTCGATATTCTATTGGTTCGGTGGGTCGACCGTTCAGTTAAACGCAATACCATTGGTCTTCGGTATCAGCAAAATGGAGGATAGATATACTGACAAAGGATAATACGATTTTAGATATTGTAATATCTGGCTTGCGCGAGGTACTATGGTTTAATTGAGCTGTATACACTCATATGTTCTTGGACCTTTATTTATACTGATATTATATGGTCGCTATTGGTGTTATGAGCAATGGAAGCTGGATTCTAGCTGATATCTTTTCTGATTTCCTTCTCCGCATCCACAATGATGATTCTCAAAGCTAGGTCTTGTTCGGACAATTATCGAGATAAAATGCAAAACATTCCGGCACTAAGAAGAGCAAATATTGAGAGTATTATCCATAGTTGCTTGCAGTGAGGTTAGCTGAGACTGAGTAGTGGAGACATACGTTCAGTTATTCTTGATAGGATTGGCCGCAATGGCAAGCCACTTGCAGGGTTGTAACGGTACGTACCGAGCAACGTTTGAGTCTAGAGTTAGAAAACCTCTGAGAAAGGGAAGGAAAGTACAAAGAAATGCGTAACACGGATCTAAAATGTCTAAAACGAGTGATAGTGGTTGAATTACATTCTGGGCTATCGTTGGATATGACTTACACATTATCTTTTGCAGTGGCGGATTTATTGTGGATTTTTATCTGTGGTATTGACCTGCGACTGAAATCTCACCGAGACATTCATGACCATCTCAACCCTGCCCCTACTTACCACACTGATGGGCCGTGTCTGTTGTTGCTTTCCGCACTTACTACCCCTTACCCGACACGAAGCGCTTGCGCGCTTGCACCTGCAGTGAGCCCCGCCTCCGGCCGACTATAATCCCTTACTCTGCCTTGCCGCCCTCCTGTTTACCTACCTACGTACTGCTTCACACACCTCTCATGTCAGCGGTTACCAGCTACTACTACAACTTTCCTACTTTCTGTTTTATATAACCCTAACTACAATAATTAGCCATCTATACTTATTCCCTCTTTTTTACCTTACCTAGCTTATTAAATATAAAATTGCAATATACTATACTATATCCTTCTTATAAATTTGAACCATTCATTCTTATGCACTTTCTACCTCAACACTAACCCAACAGCGCTATCGCGCTGCATTTACCAACCACCAAGCCTCCGTCGGACCCAAATTACGAAGCTGAATACTTCTTGCCCTTCAGGCAGTCTTAATTATTAATCGTGCGCTCTAGATTATAAAGTTAACGCCTAACCTTAAATAGTCTAAATAATTAAAAAAACGCCGTTTATCAAATCTAGAGGAAAAGGTTATAGTTTACTTTCTATTCTCGACCTAGATACGCGAGGATTTCCTCCCCGACTGCTTAGCTGTTGAAGAAATGGCAACCGACTCCTCCCTTACCCCCACCGGCCACCTCTCCCCCAGCGCTGGGCTTAAACTTTATAAAGCGATAACCCAGAACTAAGCCCTTTATTTCGCAAATATGACTATCAAAGAACCCTAACTGCTTAGATCCACTTTATTATGCAGGTTTTATATCTAAGTTAGTTACCTATCCGATTAGTGATATCTGGAACTTTGATGAGACTGCCTTTTATCATGGGCTTTATTATGGCGGAATGCTTGTCACCGGTTTAGAAAAGAACATAATCCGTGCAGCCTGGAAACGAGGTACTGGTTACGTGATCCAGGCGATTAACGCAGAAGTTTAACATCGGCCTTTTATCATTGGTGCAGGCCAATATCACCTTGCAATTGGTACCGAGAATGCCCTCCCCGGGATTGGGTTATTGCACGAGCAAAATGGATGGACAAATAACGAGCTAGTTCTTGAGTGGCTAAATTATTTTGATAGATCTACAACTAAACGGTCAAATGCTCGGTATCGTCTTCTGATCCTTGATGGTCCGAAAGCCACCATTCGGCCGATTTGAGAGATATTACTAGGAGTCAATATTATCACCCATCTGTATGCCTACTCATGCATCTCACCTACTCCAACCTCTTGATGTTGATTATTTTGGCGCTAAAACAGGCTTATGGTCAGAAATAGAACATCTGTTGATGCTCTATAACCCATATTTCTAAGAGTTCTTTCTGCCTTCTATACTTCTTTTAAAGCTACTTTTACTGAAAGCAATGTCCGGGAGGTTTTAGAGGACCTAGTTTGCTCCTTTTACCGGAATGTAATCTCAAAGCTTGATGTGCAGCTACGGACTCCAACGCCTCCCGGGAGGCTGCTAACCCTTCGCCCCATGGGTTTCAAAGACCCCAAAGACAGCAACTGAGGCTCAATCTCAATCTGAATACCTTGAAAGGCGAATCAGAAGTCCATAAAAACAGCTCCTCAGAGTCTTTAATTGAAGCTTTAAAGTCTAGTACTAAACTCAAGCAGCTCTACATCGGCTAGCCTTAGTAGAGGTAAGTTAAAGGATCTTGAACAAGCAATAAGATACTAAGCGGCGCGAAGGGCAAAAGGACAGACTACAGAAAGGAGGGGCGATGACAGTACAGGAAGCATCGCAAGTAATTGATCACGTTGGATGTTAATGCGCAGGTAGTGGCCGAATCATCTAGAAATGGTGTCGAGGAAGGTCGGGCGCGGGTGGTCGGCGTTGCGGTGTATGCGAGGCGGGCATATATGCAAGACCTGTCGGGTACTGATTGGACCCCAGGAGTATGAGTATAGCAGCAGTTTTAATTGATTAGAGCTTTATGGTGATTTTATATATTTGTTATATATCTTGATTATGTAGTACTAAACCTATAATCCTTTCTACCTTATACTTCGTTTCCTTCTTCTGTTTCTGCCATATATAAGAAAACCCTACACATATTAAATGCCTGCAACCCTCCCCAATCAATCCGTCTACCCATCCATTTCCATACATCTTGCTCCTTAAATCCCCTACCTGCTGAAGTTGCTACCCCACCTTTAAACCCCAGCTTAAAGAACAACTCACTTGCCTCATCTGGAGATAGTGTATAAACATATGAAATCGTCGACACCATAACACCCCGGTATCGACACTCAATGTTGTCAATCTCTCGCCATCCACCCTCTGCCGCATTCTCTTCCCATCTATTGCATAGTTCTTGCGGAAGAAAGCAGCCATAGCAGCCACCAAACTTCTCCACTTCCCCTTCCTTCCTCAAGCATGCCTGCATTCGAAGCCCCATATCAAAAATCTTTCGCGGCAACCCACTACCCGTCCGCGCCATGGCGCAGTCTATCCCGATGTGGTCTGCGTTATAATCAGCCATGCCAAGCGGATAACAGAACATACACCCTCCATATAATCGCTCCTGAAGCCTTTCCCGTAATAGCTCAACTTCCCTTGCTTCACGAATAGCCCTATTCGCGACCCGGCTTCGAATCTGCTGTACACCAATCTCCTGCGCTCTCAAGTCCACCTCTTCGTCCTCCTCGCTAAGCTCTACATCTTCCAGTTCCGCCACCTCATCAGCAGCTTGACAGATGTCGCACCGCTCCTCGCCCTCCTCACACCTGTCCCGGTTATCGCGGCCGTCCATCTCCGAGTCCAAGATCACCCGCCTGCACACCCGCCCATTAATAAAATCGTCTACCGTCCTGCCACTCCCAAGCCCCGTCAACCCTCTCTGCCCCTCAGCAGTAACCCGGATGACAATCGCCTCGCTTCGTTTGCCGTCCCGTCCAGCTCGACCACTCTGCTGCGCGTAATCTGCCATCTCAAATGGCATCTCCACATGCATCACCACCCGAATATCTGGAACGTCGATGCCTAGACCGAGTGCATTAGTGGCCACAATCACCCGTCCTCCGCCGTATCGTTCCCGCTCCAGTCCACTCATCCAAGCTCGCAGCCTTTCTGCCTTTCCATCTCGTGTATCGACATCTCGGTGATAAGCATCACAGTTCAGTTCAGTAGCAAGAGCATCCGTTGCCACCACAGTATTGCAGTATACAATTATCTTTGCCGGCCATGGATACTCCTCCAGTTTCTGATCCAATACCTCTCGAACTTTTGCCATTATCGCTTCAGTTGCCTGCTCTGGGGTCGTTGCTACCAAAGTTTGCACACTATACACCACGTTGGCGCGACTTGTGCTGGTCCTGATCATGGTCACATCCTCTGGTCGCGTGTTTATGAGCTCAAAGAACTCTCCCTCCTTGCTTAGTGGTAATGTTGCCGTTAGATAGACCATCTGGACCCCAACCAGTGCTAACCGACCTAGCTCCCTTAGCTTTGGTCGAAAGTCCCGCGTGCCCTCCAATATCGTGTGTGCTTCGTCAAAAACAAACCCGTCAAGTTGCGCCATCACCCGAAGTCCTTCTACATAATCGTGGAACCGCTTGGTCATTGCTGATTCTAGCGTGACGAAGACAAGCGATGCCGGCCCTGGAGACTGGTCGCTGCGCCACTCGGCACATGGTATCTTCATCTTTCGACACCGTTCCATCAAGTCACCCTGTAGCGACACAAGCGGAACTACCACGACAGTCACCCCGCCTGGACAGCTTGCTGCTGGCAGCATAAAGCTCAAGCTCTTTCCGCCCCCTATTCCCATCACGACTACAATTGGGCTCTTGTTCATCATAATTGCCTGGATTGCCTCACGCTGAACACCCCGAAATCGAGCTTGCTCTCCGTACAAGTAGACAAGTTCCCGGTCGATGTTGATCCGGCGACGTGACTTCCATCTTTCCAGCTGCAGTTTTCGAAGCGCCTCATCGCATATAGATGCATTCTTTCGCTTACGGCCTGGCGTAAGAACCTCGCCGAACCCTCCCATTGCGGATGGGAAGCCTAGTAACCGGTGCCATTCTTCACTGATGTAGCGGAAGTTAACTCGGCGTTCGTTCGTTTCAAATGCTCCTTCGGTAACCAACCGTCCGTAGATCAAGCCTGCAGTCTTAGACCCGTGACCCGCTTGCAAGTCGTATGGGCTGTCCTCATCGCTATCACTCTCGCTACCGCTATTATCGGAGTCCACTTCGTGTAGCAGCCTCGTGTGCGCTGTAGATGCGTTTCGGAAGTATCGTCGGCCGATTGCAGTGGAGATGTGCCTCCAGCTGCTGATGTTCAGCTTTTGCCCACAAGACAGAGCACTAAGTCTCCTGATGCTGCGTGATAAGCGTGGAGATGTCCAATGTTCCCCGGGACCTAGTCTCCAACCGTCCTGGCTAGCCTCGACTTGGCTAGCTTCCATAGCTCCATCTGCCTGTTCATCATGTTGCCTCTCACTCTCTTGAGTACCTTCTGTTGCCCATAAGCCAGCGTTGAAGATAGACTTGTCCCATACATTAGCTTGGATATCTTCCCAAAACGGCAGAACGAGCCATAGATAGTACGTCAATAAAGTGCCAACCTCTCGCGGCAAGAAGCGGTGGATGATCTTGAGCCTCCCAGTCGTTGTAAAGCCTTTATGTGCCCCCGTAACGATCATGATAAGTCCTTGATCGCACAGAATATTGCGAATCCCTCCATTGCTGGTGTTGCGATGCCGTACAACAAGAAGTTCCCATGCCCTCAGCGGGAACCCGCCGCTAATATGTGCAAGAACGGCCAGCAGTTCCAATGCTTTCTCTATCCTGAGACCGTATCGATATGCCATCCTGAGATTTATCTCTACGCCATTATCGCCGATTGACTTGATCCACTTGCTTCTTAAGCTGCTGTCTTGTATAAGACCTTTTTAATGACCCAGCCTTTGCTAGCGCCACCATCGCGTTGGAATAATGTGTCGATGAATGAATGCCCGATCGTTTCGTTGGCCGCATTATCTAGAAGCTGGTCCCATGGTATTCCGGGCAGTCCAAGTTCGGCCGGAGACTGCTCCGAGTACTCGGTAAATAATAACAAATCCTTGTAGAGTATAGTCTCTAGCTGTTGGACTGCTAACCTCATCATCGCCTGTACATCGAGAACGCTGAGACGGATACCCTTATAGATAAGCTCCTCTCTGCCTTTATCCCAGCTTACTGAACCGTGTGCTGCTGTGTTGTTTTGTGCGGCCATGCCAAAATTTCGGAGCCGGATGATAAACTGCGTCGGTGTTGTTTCCCAGCCCTCGCCCCCGCCTACCATAAACCGCCGAGTCATCTCGGAGATCAGTGCAAAATGGCTTGGGCTATTCTCCTCTGCTTCCTCCTGGCTTTGCCCCTGTTGCATCTTTTGCTTGATAGTTTTGGCTCGTTGGTCTACGGCGTATTTGATGATACAGAGACGAGAAATGGCCATAATGGCAGAAAGCTTTGGCGTGAAACCCTCATAGCCCTCCCACGTACCATCTGCCCGCACACTAAGAACAGTCAAGAAGCTGACAAGAACGCTGTCATACTCCGTGTCCTTAGTGAAATGGTCAAGAACAGAGATATATAGCTCGAGAACAGCAGTTTCTAGTAGATCAAGAAGTCTGACAACCTCGGGCGCTTCTGGATCACCCCCATTTTCTTTCCAAGCATCTGTCAAATCATCTGCGTGTTCCATCATGATATCGTAAGCGCTCTGTTGCCGTATGCTGAGTTTGAACGGCGGCCGATCTGCTTTGTCCTCAAAAGACATGCATCGAACAATATAAGCAAGTAGCTGCTTGACCACAAGTGCATATCTCCTCTGCGTCTCGGGCTTGAACCGGAAATGGAATGGCTTTGTCCTCTCTTTCGTCAGTTCTTTGCGATTGACCTCAAATAGAGCGTTCCAAGATACAACATCTGGTGTAATGACAGCCTTGGCATGGTTAACCAGCCTATCGAATGCGATGTGTGTGAACCGCAGTTGAGCATCGTCTGACTTGTCTGGATCATCCGGATCCACTTCGTATTCCATAGCAATCAAGCCCCTCAAGAAGTCCTTTTTCCCACTAAAATCCTTCAAGTGGACAGCAGAACCAAGCCGGCGAAGCCACGGATTCGGCGCAGTAAAGTCATTCTCCTCATCGATACGCTCCGCTTCTCGACTTCGAATATCTTTACCCTTGCTCTGGAACACATCAATGGCCCTCTGGAGTGCGGCTTGTGACTCGTCATCTTGAGCCCTTGATTGTTCGAGATTCAGCCCCCTTGCCACCTCAAATAGCTCGCTTCCCGGCCCGCTAGAGAATAGTCGTTGATAACAGACTCCTGTTCTCCACGGACTGTTACTCCTTTCTTCATCTGTCATGGCAGCTGAGCGACGTCCACCTTTAAGTTCCATGTCCCAATCATGCTTAACCCTGAGATGTTCTCGAATCCGCCTCAACTCTGCGCCCACATATGGGCAATTGGGCCGAGACGACGTGCTTCGCTCTGGGATAAACTCACACCGAATACCTCCTGTGCCTGGCGGACCTAAAGCTGCGATTGGCGGTGCATCATCGGGCCTGGGTGGTAGATTAGCGTGGGCCTCTAGCTGACCCTCAAAGATATCATGCTTAGATGCCCACTCTTGCGCAAGACTGATCTCCTGACTGTTAAGACTATGCGGAGCACTGCGAAGATGTAGCTTTACTTGCTTCCGCGTAACCATGGTCTGGCATATGCGGCAGCAGAGAAGCCGGAGTTCTGACTCGTATGTAAAGTACTCCATTGCAAACAAATTCAATAAGATTAAAGTCTTAACTTAACCTTCATACATCATGAGCTATTGTGCAGGTATTAATGCTTTCCTTGAACCCCTTTACTCTACATCGGCAGTTCGAGCTGAATGTGATTTGAATGTGATGAGACATATGGCTACAGCTGTTGCTGAACTTTGTAAGTCAAGAACACGCTCTGGTTGGTTGTGGCAGACTGATCCATGTTCACAAACCCTGTCGCCCAACAACCATCAAAAAAATGACCTCAAAGCGAATTCACTGCGTACTTGCCAATACCGCGAGTTTATATATCGATATTAGTATCAATCGATTCGCAAGCATTTCTTTTATATTCTTACCTGTTTTAAGCTTACTGTAGCTACTGTAGCGCCTGGAACGCTAATCGCCGGCACTCGCTCATTTTAATCGTCGCGACACCCATGTCCTGCTAGCGCTACGAAATTTCCCATACAAACTTGGACAAATTCAAGATCATCGTATTCCTATAATTATATAAACTATGATCTGACACCTTCTTGACAACCCGCCAAATGCAGGTGTCAAGAACGCGGTTTCAGCCGAAGGGATAGAGATTTGGAGCTCTCAAGTTCTAATCCCTGATCCGGGCAACCTCAAACCATGAACTTCTCTGGCCGCTTTTGAACATACGTTGGTAGGTAACATTATTTCTCCACAGGTGCGACTGTTGGCCTAGCTTGCTTAAGTCCACTGAATTATTTGCCTCTAGAACATCGCTGTGATCTCTCCGGTAGTGTTCTCGTATCCGGCGAAGATCCCGCCCAATATGGGGACAGGAGTTGCAGCCCAGCCCACCATGCAGTGGTGGTTCGAGATATGGTATAGGCTCTGCATCCGGCGATGGAAATTTCCAGTTCTGTAGATCATCCGCATCTTTGATGATGTTCGGTATTTCCAGAATCTGGTTACTGATGTCTCGGCGCTCTTTTAACGTAAAATGCTGACGGTGCAGGGGATCGACGAGATGTGTCTTTACTTGCCTGGCCAGTACAGCTGTCTTGCAATCGAGGCATATAACTAGGTTTAACTCCACGAGGTGGACAAACGGCCCGATTTTGGGCGATGTATTATCGTGTGTGGGCTCGACCTGCTCATTTGGTCCCCCAGGTGATAGGTTGGACACAGAGTCACAAGTAGACAAGTTGACTTCTTCTTCGACTCTAAGAGCCAGTGATTCTTCGCTGTCAGGCTGGATTCTTATTTCATCTGACATGGTATTTCCAGAAAATAACAAATCAAGTCCCGATCGCGGTCTCTTGCTAATCGAGGGGGTTTCTTCTAGATCTGACATAAAAGCCCGCTTGCGATACATTGTGAGGCCATGGCGAGTGCTTTCATAGTTTAGCTCAGCATGCTCAGCCTCAGTGGGGATAGACCTAAGTTCGCCACTTCCATCACATCCCCATAAGAAAGCATGCCAGCTTGTAGACACTCGATCATAGGCTCGGAGTAGCGCAGGTTGAAGATGATCTGGATACGCACCATCGAGGCCGTAAGTTGTATGCCGCTGCATGGGCCTGTGACCGCTCTGCCAAGCGTAAGCCACTTCGGGCCCAGCCGTCCCGGTAGTATCATCAAATCTATTGAAGCGTATAGCGGCGTCATGAACATGACGTTCTGTGATAGCGATTGAGATTTGGCGGTACATTTGGACCCCGATACCTGGTGGGATACCTGCGGCAGCACTACAATGCCGCCGAAGCTCCTTGGTGAATGTCGAGACAGTCCAGGGTGTCGATTTAAGGCTTATTTGAGAGAGCGGCGAGAAGAGAAGCGCGTCGGTATGCTCGATATGAAAGCATTTACGCAAGATTGATATCGCGACTGGCCGTATATAGACGAGGTACTGGAAGATGAGTCGGGAAACAGGATTGGAGAAGAAGCGTACGACATAAAACTCGTTGTTGGTTGCCAATCGAGCCTTGTGGTGCCTAGTGATTGAGCACATCTTTGCACCCCATAAGCCAATACCTCGCTCTCTTGAAGCAGTGTTGAAACACTCTAGCGTCAATAGCTCTGAGATTCGTGCAAACTGACCGCCGTCAAGGTTACAAAGTACCATAAGACCCTTCAGATGATCATCGTGGGCCTCCAAGTACGCTCGAGCGGCTTTGGTATTCCAAGTTCCGTGGTCTTTACCCTGTACACGGAGCAAGCCATCGATTGGGGATATACATGCTCTTAGCAGCAACTCGGGGTAGGTGTCTGTCAGCTTATTGGTAGGATCAGACACGAAAGAGTAGCCTGGTGTTGTCGTTGATAGATTATCCCGAATCAGCGATAAATCGATGCGAGGGGGCTCCCAGTCATACATCAAACGGGAGCAGGATGCCGTGACTGAACGCAGCACTTCACGAGCCAGGCCACGGAAGTCTACCATCGAAAGCCGTTGGTTGCCATCCCAGGACAAGACCTCGCCATCATCGCTCCAGTAGAATCGGAAGGATGACCCTTGAGACCGGCGAAGGGCGTTACCATATGATAATAGACTTAAGAATTCGCCCATGGGCGATAAAGTGCCATCACACATATATTCCCGGCGGGCCGCATTGAGCCTCCGCTGCAGCCCGTGACGCGGCGAGTGCCCAAATCCTCCATAAATGTGCGAGAAACGCGGCAGCACGGCCTCGAGAAATATCAATCGAGAACAGTATATAAGCTTCGCCAAAATCGGGGTGAATCGGTGAGGCTTCAAGTACTCATCTCCTTCTGGGGTCGTTAGCCCGCGCACGGCACTGAAATACACCAGCATCGTCGAGCTCGCGACACCACCGTCGTAATCCTCAGTAACAGCAGAGTAACAAAAGCGCAGTAAAATATCGAGCGCAGGATCTGGTGGGTGATCTTCTTGACTGTTCGAAGACCAAGTGGAAGTTGCCTCGTCATCAGATGGATCACTCGTGTCCACAACCACCCTTTCCTGACTTTCATCTTCAATCTCGTTGCATCCTTCATCATCTTCACCTTCATCATCATCTTGGATCTCGTCATCATCTGGAAACTCGTCCTCATCCTCATCATTATCCTGATCCTCATACTCCCCTTCGTCCCCATCGTGTCCTCTATCCTTGTTAGCAGCAGGGTCTACATCACCATGTTCCGCGGACTTCCATATGTCATCCAACCAAAGCTCCCGTAGGACTCTAAACTGATGCTTTTTCAGCCTATGCCCTGTAACCTTCTGAAAAGTCGTCGGCAATAATCGGAATAATCGGAGCCAGAAACAGACAAAGCGTTTCAGTTCTTTCCGGTAAACCTTGTCGGAAGACGGCCTTGCAACCAATTCGAAGGGCATCTTGTAGGGGCGGTCTGGATACCTGCCGCGGAGCCACCTTCTCAAACATACATCCGTTGTCCGGACTGTCTCACCGCATTGATCCAGGAGACGATCAAGCGCGGCTATCATAAATAATAGCCTTCGTTCATCACGTGCCGGACTGATGATGGCTTCTCCTTCAACGACACCAAGAGGCAAGGGTCGGTTATCCGTGCAGTGAGGTAGCGCTGTGAGGCGAACTAGAACATCACAACGCGCTTTTCTAAATGTGGTTTCCCAGCCTGTGCGCCGCAGCCAGTTGGTCTGTAAGGCGGAAGAAGCTGGCGTCTCTTGAACACGCGACCTTCGACCTCCACTCTGCTGGTTTTCCAACCGAACATGCTCCTCGGTGAACAGCTTCTGAGCAAGGAGCTTGATGGGATCAGGACTGGCTTGTAGAAGAATGCTGCTGGGTATAGACCTGCTGTTGACGTCATTGTCACTACTGACGAGCCATGACCTTCGAGTATTATTCGCTGTCCAGCTCTGGAACAAAACTTCTTGTTGAATATGGTCTCGAAGCCAGTGTTGTCGGCTTTTCTTTTCAGCCGTGAGTTTCAACTTGTCGCGGTGTTCGGCCCTGAGGTGATCCTCCAGAACCTTCCCACTAGCAGAGTGGAGACCGCAGTGCTTACAAGACAGGCCGTTTTGTACGGCAAGGTACGGGTGACGTCGTGATCCGTGAGGTCTGGGGGCCAAACTATCTGGATCTGGGAGGTTCAATGAGGACAGGAGGGGCTTGAGGCCATGCCGAGCAGATCTAGCAATGCCATGCTTTTTGCCAGGATGCTCCGATGCGCGTCTGGGACTCAAAGCAAAACCGCATTTGATACATATGATAGCTTGTTCTGGCGAATTGTAATAAAGGCCGAGCGTCTCGAGCTTCTGCACCTTTGCTGGGGATAAAATGGGATGAGTACTTTGCTCCTGAACAGGTAAGGGGTCCATTATGACTAAGCTCAGAAAAGTATACAACTTAGGATGAAACGGAGAATATCGAGTAGACGTTTTACGAAAACGATAGGTATGTCAGATTCAGCAAGCAATAGCAAAATTATGCCGTTGTTTGGGTCTGGAGTGATTAAGTTCAACAAGTTGACAAGGGTCAGCCGACGGAAACGCGACGCGTTTCGTGTTTTAGGTTTTCTAATTTCACAAGTGCGGTAGAAGAAACGCAGTGCGTTTCCATCGGAGAAATGTGGGTCAAAAACCCTACACGATGATTGGTCAAAAACAGGAAACGCAATGCGTTTCTGCTAGTAATTCTTGAGTAGGGTTTGGGGAAGTTTTTGGCGATCTCCCCAAAAAATTCACCCCCCTCCCTCAGCACAATAATAATTTTTAGCTTGAAAAAACTTTTTTACTCCCTCCCCCTAACCCCCCCCACCATTTTGGGGGCAACCCCCCTTTTTCCTTCTTTGTTCCCCTATAAACGGTCCTTTTTTTATTTAAATAAAAAAAAAAACCCCTTTCTTTTTTGTTCTGTTTTTTTTTTTATTATTTATTTTATATCGAGGATCTTGATTACCCGGGTTAGGTTCAGACACATTGGCATCTACATCACAGAATATTGGAGAAGGGGAGAAGTGGGCGGAGCTTACACGACAGCCGTTTGGACCTATGCCAATAGACGCACCGACTTGAGGAGCAATCGTGTTTTTGGCGCTCTAGCAACACATAATCGATCCTAGCTTGCTAGTATATTATCAGTAATTTCCCTTTCAATTTCCCAGCATATAGATCATACCTCAAGCGCATTGGCAAGTGTAAGACCAGCGACACCGCCTCCAGCGATAATAACCCGGAAACCAGTTTGATCAGGCATAGTCAAGATATGAGCCAGATAAGCAATCTGAGTCAGGTAAGTGTGATGGTGGATGGGCAGGCTATTGAGGATGGATTGTATAATTTATACATGATGCTGCGCGCAATTCTTGACGCATTGTGGTATAATGCCTAAGATGTGAGCTAGATGTGTTGTTTGCAGCTGGCCTGTGGCTGAAAGCTTATCTCCACCCAGCATAACTTAGGTCCATTGCTACGTGAAAGAGAGTTTGTAGTGGCTAACTGCCTCAGGCCGGCAAAACTTTATTATAAGAGATATTAACAACTCGATTCACATGCTCGTAATTCGAATTGGGTATGGCGGCGGCGCAAATCGTATGCTCAAGGCAGAACGACTTGTTGTTACCATATTGCAGCAGCGCCCTGATTCCTTTGTCTTAGCTGTTGCATAATTGTAACGAGGTAAGACGCGCGGTCAGTGTCAGCTCTCAGCCAGATTCAACTCTAAATAACACTTTTCAAAACACACTTCAAGCAGCATACCAACTACGTACCCAATAGCCCAAATTAAGCTTTTCAGCTTATCATCTGATCAGGTCTCACGCAGACAATCACATAATCGTAAAGCAGCAGCGCCATGGCTTCTTTGCCGTTCCTCTAGCTTTCAGCTGCAGCCTTTATTTACGAAACACTATTTCCCATGCCTAGTAGAAGCATTGAATGCATCCTCGTATGGATACATGGGAGAGCTAGGCCAGCCACATTCAAGCCCGCCTAATAACTCTCCCGTACCTACACGGCGATACCTCCTCCGGCAGCTCTTCCCGAGCTGGAAATTCCATGCACTGGGTAGTCACGAACACGCCGACAAAGGCGGGGTTAACCGTGGGAAAAAGACTTAATCAACTGTGGCTTTAAAAGTCAGTTGTATACGGTGAGTTCCGTAACTGCCAGTCAGTTCAGCCTACTCTATAGATGGCAGTAACTTAGTGGTTATATGAGTAATAATGTAAAGGTTGGCAACTAAAACTGGCTGCAGAGGATGGTAATAAATAGCATAGGTAAATCTTGCGTAATAGGCTTAAGCCAGTTTTTGATTGTTATCTCTTTGAGCGGCACAAGGCTGCAATGCGGTCACGACAAGGGTACCAGGCCAATCAGAATAAGCAAATCAGCTAACACAAGCCAGCTTGTATATAAGAGACCAGTAGCCAATAAGAGTAACTAAGGAAAGGTGTTAGCCAATTAAAGTAGCTAAACAAGGATGCTGTACTATGATAGAAGTAGACCAGTTACAGAGAAATACATCCTTTTAGGGCTGTCCATGGGCAAATTCTTAGTAGCCTTCTTGTACATGGGGTCAAGTGGGTCGAGTAACCTGTTGCAGTCTTGTGCCGGTCAAAGAGATAGTTCTTTTCTAAGCCTAAATACTTTAGTAAGGAAAAGCTATTTTTAGTAACTTGTCTACTTAGACTGTGGGGTATTCTAAACCCGGATCTTGTCTGACAGGACGGGACAACAGACTGTTCAAGGAAAAGTGGGACGAGCCAGATTACAGTGCCCTTTATGGCGCCATGACCGAAGGATTTCCAGACCTCTTCTTTGCCTCGGTCAACGGCAGCACCGTCTCCCAGAATGCGCACAGCTTCTACAAAGCCCTCACACGGCTGATTGCACACGCCGTCAAAGAAACTCTCGAGCGATCATAGAATTCAGATAGGGCCAGACCTCGTCAATTGATAGTCTGGGGTTTTCTCTGGGCTGACGTTCAGGCAATTATTGATCATCAGAGGCAGAAGATAGTGTAGCAGAAGCCAGAAAATGTATCATTACCCGTTAAAAAGAGCCGTATCACTAGTTTTCCCTCTCGGATATCCCTGTGCTCTAATCGGTCACATCAGCAAATCAGGGCTGCGTCTGCACATGAAAATACTGTCCAGGTGAGTTCTGAG
>JAGMVL010001704.1:5000-25000 GCA_019202695.1 Populus x sibirica
GAAGTGATGTACCCATCGAATCCATAAAGAGTCTACCTTGAGGTGAATATTCCAGAGATGCTTGGCGAAAAAGCTGGCATTTCTGGCTTTGATGTCATGAATCCCAAGACCCCCTTCATTCTTTGGCGGACACACGTGCTTCCAAGATACAAGAGCAGATTTGCTTCTAGACATATTGCCGACCCAAAGGAAGTTCCTGCACAGGCTAGTAATCTTGTTGATCACAACAGCTGGGATAGGGAAGATGCTAATCCAAAGTTGCACCATGCCATGCAGGACCGATTTAATCAATTCTAGCCGACCTGCATATGAGAGAAACTTTCCAAGCCAACTTTGAATAGTAGATTCGAGCTTGTGAATAAGAGGAGAGAATTGACTGGCTAGGAGTCTGTGAGGGCTGAGAGGGACGCCGAGGTACTTGAAAGGAAAGCTTCCTTCTGTGAACTGGGAGAGGTGCAGAATTGCCTACTTGATATCCTCCGATACACCAGCAAAGAAAATGGAGGATTTTGTTGCATTAATAACAAGGCCAGAGGACTCTCCAAAAATATGAAGCTGCTGCAGGAGAGTGTTAACTGATGCTATGTCACAACGACAGAGCAAGAGAATATCATCAGCAAACCCAAGATGACTAATTTCCAAGGCTTGGCATTTGGGGTGAAAGTTGAAACCCGAAAGCTGAGTGGAGTTTTTCAGAAGCCTGGAAAAGTACTCCATGCAGAGAATAAAGAGATATGGAGATAATGGGTCTCCTTGCCGAACACCACATTTGCCAGGGAAGAAACCATAGAGATTACCATTTATGCAAACAGAGAAGGAGGCAGTCTTGACACATGCCATAACCAGATGAACAAACCTAGCAGGGAACCCCAATAGGTGCATGAGAGAACGAAGAAAGGGCCACTGTACTGTATCAAAGGCTTTCTTGAAGTCAATCTTGATGGTGCAGCGGGGTGACACACGTTTCCTCCCATAACTTCTCAGCAATTCTTGCATGAGATTTATGTTGTCAGCCATGAGTCTCCCACCAAGAAAAGCATTTTGAGAGGGACCAATGATATCATTTAGAACGTGAGCCAACCTCCCTGCAAGTATTTTTGAGATTACTTTGTAGGTGACATTGCAGCAAGAGATGGGTCTGTAATCTGCAGCTGAGTTGGCAGTGATTGACTTGGGAACAAGAGCTATGGTAGAATGGTTGAGCTGCTTGAGTAGCTCCCCTGAGGCAAAGAAGTCCTTCACAGCTGAACAGAAGTCTGTTCCCACGATGCTCCAAGCTTTTTTAAAGAAAGCAGATGTGTACCCATCAGGCCCTGGAGCTTTATTATCATCCATACTGAAGAGAACCTGTTTAATGTCATCAGCTGAAACAGGAGCAAGGAGATAGGCATGGGAATCAACATTAATGCAGGGTCCACTTTGTACCACCTCAGCTCGCAGAGGTATAGTGTGCTTGGATGTTCCCAGTAACTCTTTGTAGTAAGAGACGAACTCTCTACCCATCTCTTCTGCCGAAGTAGTTAGCATACCATCACTTCTAACTATGGCAGGAATGTGACGTCTTCTGTGACGCTGGTTCATCAAAGAGTGAAAGAATCTAGAGCTCTTGTCACATTCTTTAAAGAAAGCACATTTCAACTTTTGGCTAAAGAACATTTTTTCAGCTGACTTAAGGTTAACAAGGTTGAGCCTCTGCGGCTTATCAAGAGCAAGGAGCTGACTGTTGTCCATGTCACGTTGGAGAAGAAGCTGAGTGCCATCCAGGGCCTTTTCAGCTCTAGCAACCCTCTCTGAAATATGGCTAAAATGAAGGCTGTTGAGGGACCTTAGACTGCTCTTTAAAAGTTTGAGCTTTTTGCAAAGGATATACATGTGCGTCCCGTAAGCATCCACAGACCAATTTTGGGAGATGGTTTCCAAGAACTGGGGGTGTGCAGTCCACATGTTGAAAAATTTAAAGTTCCTGTTGCCCTGAGGAGCCCGAAGTCCCAGTTGGACAGTCGATGGAGCATGGTCAAAAAAAGCCCCTAGAGTTCCGAAATGAACGTGAGCCATTTGTTGCATAGAGCACCAGTGGGTGTTCACCATCACTCTGTCAATCTTTGTCCAGACCGTGCCATTTGACCATGTGAAGTGGGAGCCTGTAGCATTCAAGTCGGCAATACCAAGATCAGAGCAACAATCCCTGAAGTCTGAAATTTCGTAGGTAGATACTGGCTCCCCATTGTGCTTGTCCTCCTGAGAGAGGATTGAGTTAAAGTCACCAAGTAGGAGCCAAGGAGAGTCCACACTCCATCTTCTAAGGTCTGCCCACAAAGTCCTCCTGGCCGAAATGGTGTTGAAACCATATATGAAGGTGGCTGTAAAACAGAATTGTTGCACCAAGCTTGTAACTAGAACGTGGATCCCCTGAGCAGAGGAGTGAATGGCCGAAATTGTTCCTGCGCTTTTTTTTTTTGGATCAAATGTAAGAATATTATAGATCAAAAAGAGCAAGACAAGCTTGCGATACAAGCTGGAAACCAGCAATACAGAAGTCATACAAATCCAGGCAAAGGGAACAGGCTCCCTTGAGCAAACCATAAACAGGATCAACAGGAACAAGATCCCAAAACCAAAAAGCATGAACATCCCTCATGCAGGGAATAGAAACTAGGAGGCCATGCCCCCACTATGCTGAACCAGTAGCCACCAAACAGCAAACCAGCTCCAAGACAGCAACTGATTTCCAAGTGACAGCTTATAGAGCCAGAAGTGAGCCGGCATGAGTCCAAAAACAGATCAGATTCCAACCGACCCAACCAGCGGGGCCACAAGCATATCTAAATAACAACCTGCCAGGAACAGCAACAAGCAAAGGGACCCCACAGCAGGCATAAACACAACATAGATATCCAGCATCAATCAGCAACCAATAACATGCAGCCAAGACGCAGATGTTGTCTCCCCCTTGCTTTCTTTTTTGATCAAATGTAAGTATTGTATAGATCAAAAAGAAGCTGGAAACCAGCAATACAAGGAAAAGGGAATAAAAGTCCCTTGACCAAAACAAAAGCGAGACAAGCATGCTGAACAAAAAGCAAAGGGAACAGACTCCCTTGTACAAACTATAAGCAAGACACGCTTGCTGAATAGCAAAGCTAAAGGAACAAACTCCTTGGATCAAACTATAATGAAAGGGAACATGCTCCCTAGAAAAAGCAACAAAAACCATAAGGCAAAACAAACAAACACACTATGAGCATCGGCTAGGAGACCCAAAAAGCTAGCAGTGGAACTCCTTCCTATCCAGATGACAGCACACTGGTGACAACCGAGACCCAAGAGCCAAGCTGAGTCGTGGAGCTCCTCTTCCACCATGGTTGAATAGCTGAGAGCTCTTTCTTCAGCCCAATGCAAGCCAGGCCAAGAACATTAAGAACTGGAGAGAAGGATCACCAAGCCGGTGGTCATCAAAGCAGGCTACAAGCCGTTGAAGGGGAGCCAGCGACATCAGCAATGAAGAAGAGCAAACAGCCAGCCAAGACAAAGGGAGCCATGTGAAGAAGACAGATGTCCAAAGCACAGCCAAAACTAAGCACCGAAGGCAGCAATGACAGCTAGCGGATTCACAGCCATATGCAAACTCCCACTGAGACAAAGTAAGCCATTTGAAGGGGACAGATGTCCAAAGCATAGCCAAAGTGAAGAACCAAAGTCAACAATGGCAGCCAAAGAAGTGGATCTCCAAGCAATCACAGCCCACATGCAAGAACAAAGGCAGACTTTCCACACGTCCAAGTATCAAAGAATGGCCAATCAGAGTGCACCAAGCAATGAATCCCCATGCAAGAGCATACAGATGCCATTTTGCAATACAATCAGAGAATAAAGAGGAGCCAATCCATGAGCCCACCAGCAGCCATCCATGCAGAGCGTGCCCATCCATGCAGAGACAAAGAAAGCCATCCTTACAGAGACAGAGACAGCCCAGCCTGTGTTAATAAAAGCAAGCCAGCAGCGACATCACCTCAAACTTGAAGCAGCTTCAGCCTAACACTTCCAAAATCCTGCAAAGATCATGTGACCCTGACCAAAGAGACACCAACACGACAAAAGCGCAGGAGCCTGTCCATGCAGGAGCGAGGATGACATTGGCCAATTACATAAGCCCAGGTGACAGCCAAAACCGAAATGAATGGCCAAAACAGAATTAATCAATGCGGGAACGATAAATCATGCAGAATCTAGGCACGCCCAAGCAAGCACCCAGTCAAGGCAGAACAACGCAACACAAAGGAGACAGCCACAATCAATGTCAACTGATCATCCAGGCAGACACTTTCCAACCATGCAAAGGAGAAAACCAGCCAGTCATGATCCGCCACACGCTTCTAACAACCCCATGCAGAACAGTAGAGGTTAGATAGTGCAGGGACGTGGAAGCCATGCACGTGAATTTACCCCAGTAGAACCATTCAAAATGCAACACTGTAAGCCTGGTGACATCTCCTCCCCCTTGCTTTCTTAATTCTATGGGTGGTGGTGCATGGCCGTTCTTAGTTGGTGGAGCGATTTGTCTGGTTAATTCCGTTAACGAACGAGACCTCGGCTCGCTAACTAGCTATGCGGAGGTGACCCTCCGCGGCCAACTTCTTAGAGGGACTATGGCCTTCCAGGCCAAGGAAGTTTGAGGCAATAACAGTGTCCGTGATGCCCTTAGATGTTCCGGGCCGCACGCGCGCTACACCGATGTATTCAACGAGTCCATAGCCTTGGCCGACGAGCCCGGGTAATCTTTGAAATTTCATCGTGATGGGGATAGATCATTGCAATTGTTGGTCTTCAACGAGGAATTCCTAGTAAGCGCGAGTCATCGGCTCGCGTTGACTACGTCCCCGCCCTTTGTACACACCGCCCGTCGCTCCTACCGATTGAATGGTCTGGTGAAGTGTTCAGATCGCGGCGACATGGGCGGTTCGCCGCTGGCGACGTCACTAGAAGTCCACTGAACCTTATCATTTAGAAGAAGGAGAAGTCGTAACAAGGTTTCCGTAGGTGAACCTGCGGAAGGATCATTGTCGAAACCGCCTAGCGAACGACCCGCGAACCCGTGGCATGACATGCCGGGCTCGGGGGGCACCCGCCCCTCGTGTCCTCGCGGGCCGTGGAGGGACGCACTCGCGCCTTGCGCGGCTCGCAAACGAACCCCGGCGCGAGAAGCGCCAAGGAAATTGAGTACTAGGAGCGCGCCCCGTAGCCTCGGCGTCGGGGCGCGCCTTCTTCTGGTGATAATCTAAACGACTCTTGCCAACGGATATCTCGGCTCTCGCATCGATGAAGCACGTAGCGAAATGCGATACTTGGTGTGAATTGCGTAATCACGTGAACCATCGAGTCTTTGAACGCAAGTTGCGCCGAGGCCTCCTGGTCGAGGGCACGTCTGCCTGGGTGTCACGCATCGTCGCCCCCTGTAACGACTCGGATTTCTAAGCCCAACAGTAGTAAATTTTTTTTATATATATATATATATATTTAATACACCTGGTGCCGGTAATCAAAGAACTTGAATCCTTACATCATCAAAATACAACCCATACAATCACAGTTCATTCAAAAGCGAATCTTACACAAACACATAATATTAGTGTTGCATGATTTGAAATTCATATTAAAAATATATATACATGGACATGAGTTTGCATTCTTATACTACTAATAGCCATCACAAAATTTTAAACAAAAAGGGTCTAATAAAAGTTATACATTCAGTACATTGATCCCTACAAAATACATTATGAGTTCGAATGCATCTACTTAATTCTTTGCAAAAGTAGGTTCCCATGTATCGGTTATCCTAGACATCTTGTTGGTGTGACGCCTCCCGCAAAGAAGTACAAAACATTTAAGAGAAAACAAATACTTAATAATAATAATAATATTGGTAACTAACGACCTAGCAATTAAATAAGCATTAACATTTATAATTTCTTCATGTATTTGATGTAACAATTAGTAGTACATATAGATACACAAGTTTTCAAATGCCATTCGCCGAAACTAGTCGTTTATTTGTCCGGCTATCCATCCGGATTCCATAGCAATAGTCGCGTCACGCCAATCCTAAAATCGGGACCGAAACTACATCGCTGCCGATCAAGGAATCGGCGAATGAACTGGTCGTCGCGATCAGATCGGCAAGAGCTGCATCATTGCCGATCCAAAATCGGCAACGGAAGCTGCGTCATTGCCGATTTGATCGTGACGGCGGCGAAACTAGGTCGCTGCCGATTTCTGTATCGGACGGCCGAATCGTGTGTCGCTGCCGATCCAGAATCGGCAGCGAGTCGCTGCTGATTTCTGTCAGATCGGCAGCGAAACTAGGTCGCGCCGATTTACGATCGGCGCCGAATCGTGTCGCTTGCCCATCCAGAATCGGCAGCGGAGCTGCGTCGCTGCCGATTTACTATCGACGGCGGAAACTAGGTCGCTCCGATTTACGTATCGGGCACGAATCGTGTCGCTACCGATCCGGTAATCGGCCGAATCATTGCGCGCGATCCACAATCGGCGCGGGAGCTGCATCGATTGCCGATCCACAATCGCGCGCGAAATCATCCCTTTTTAACCCGGCCATCAATTCGGACGCCATTAGCCAAAGCTAATCATTCTTTGTCCCGGTCATCCGTTTGGATGCCATTAGCCGAAGCTAATCACTCTTTTGTCCCGGCCATCCGTTTGGATGCCATTAGCCGAAGCTAATCACTCTTTTGTCCCGGCCATCCGTTCGGATGCCATTAGTCGAAGCTAATCACTCTTTGTCCCGGCCATCCGTTTGGATGCCATTAGCCGAAGCTAATCACTCTTTTATCAACAATTAAGCGTTCGACAATTTAATATCGGTTCTAACAATATGGTAGTACTCAAGTTAAAATGTTCTAAGGATCAACGTATGAAAAAGAAAGGTGCAAGTCACCTACCTGTTCCACCTGTGGGTCGTTCTCTGTCTTGATGATGGTCCAATCCCGATTGCACCCACGAGACATCAATGGTCACAAATCAGCACAGTTGTATTTATTTTATTTTTGAATCACATTCATCATCACACTTATTTCAATAGTTCACATGTTCACATTAAAGTGTTCCCTATTTTACACCATCATATCATGAAATTGTTATTAGCATTTAAGTCATTCCGCCTAGGAGGCTTATTGTAGGAATCGGCGGCGAGAACCGGTTCATTGCTGGGGCCGCCCAATTCGGGCCGAGAACCGGTTCGTGCGGCCGCTAGTTCGGCAGCGAGAACCGCACCGCTGTTGGCGCCAGTTTTTGCACAACGCACAACTCGGGCGAATATCACCGCGCCAGAGGTTCATGCGCGCAAATAAACATTTCGTGCGCAACACACAACTCGGAAGCGAATATTAATTCGGCTGCAGGAGGTTCGATTGCGGCAAATGAAACAAATTTCGCCGCGCAACACACAACTCAGCGAATATTAATTCGCTGCAGCAGGTTGATTGGTTGCAGCGAAACAGAATTTCACTGCGCAACACACAACTCGGGCGAATATTAATTCGCTGCAAAGTTCGATTCTTGCGGCGTAAATGAATTTGCGCGCAACACACAACTAGGCGCCGAATATTAATTCGCTGAGAGTTCGATTCTTGGCAATAAACAGAATTTCGCTGCGCAACCCATAATCGGGAGCATCAATTTCAGCACAATCATCACAGTAGAACACCTTAATTCCAGCAACAAACATCACAAGTGAGAACACATCAATTCCAAGCAACAACATCACATTAATTCCAAGCAACAATCATCACAGTGAGAACACATTAATTCCAGCAACAATCATCACAGCAGAACACAACAATCATCACAGCAGAACACATTAATTCACATTAATTCCAGCAACAACATCACAGCAGAACACATTAATTCCAGCAACAACATCACAGCAGAACACATTAATTCCAGCAACAATCATCACAGCAGAACACATTAATTCCAGCAACAACATCACAGCAGAACACATTAATTCCCCCTAGTTAAAGCCGGCCCTCTACCATGATTTGTTAGATGTTCTGAAATTGACTTTATTTCACTTTTGTTTGCTTGTTCTCTTGGTTAATTTCAGCTTCCTTCACAGCTGGCTTAGGTCTTAGATCAATTCTTTTCTTAGGGTTTTTTTTCTTCTTCTTTATTTTCGTTTTTTGATCTTACGGGGGAGAGGAAGAGAGTTTCATGACCCATACCTTCCGAATTTAACTAAGTTTGAGGAAGGTTTGACACTATTCACTTGCTTGGTTCTCCTTCTTCTTCTTCTTTTTTTTTCCGGCTCTCCTTTGCCTCTCCTCTATGCAATCTGCCCACTCCTCTCTCAAGGTCTCATCTCTCCCTCACAAGTTCACAAAGTAATCTCTACTGGTCTGATTTACGTTTCTGTTGTGAAAGGGGAAGGGAAGAATGGCATGCAGCTGCTGGATTTGGAAGGAGATGGGTCATTCTCTCTCCCCTCTTTGTATTTATACTACCCATCCAATGAAATGGGTTGTTTGGGGGTTGGTTTAGGTGTGTCCTTATCCTTGTTTGGTTTATCTAAAACCAGTTTTACCCCTCCCTCCCAGCTCTGCGTCACTGTTCATTGAGAAATCGGCAGCGCGCAGGGCCGCCGATTTCTGCATCGGGCAAGAAGCGCCATTGCCGATTTCTCAGACGGGCAAAACCGTGTCGCCGCCAATCCGGAATCGCGGCAGGAACTGCATCCATCATCATCCCTCTCTCTCTCTCTCTCTCTCTCTCTATATATATATATATATATATATATATATATATTTTCCTTTGGGTGTTTACACCCCCGCTCCCCTCGGCTCACGAGGGCGGGGGCGGATACTGGTCTCCCGCGCGCGGCTGGCCTAAAATCGAGTCCTCGGCGATGGTCGCCACGACGAGCGGTGGTTGAGAGACCCTCAGACACAGTCGTGCGCGCGCCCGTCGCCCTCGGGATCTCCTGGACCCTCGGGCATCGACCTTCTAGGATGCTCTCGTTGCGACCCGGGTCGGGCGGGACTACCCGCCGAGTTTAAGCATATCAATAAGCGGAGGAAAAGAAACTTACAAGGATTCCCCTACTAACGGCGAGTGAACCGGAAATGCCCAGCTTGAGAACTGGCGCTGCGGCGTCCGAATTGTAGTCCGGAGAAGCGTCCTCCGGCGGACTGTGCCCAAGTCCCCCGGAAAGGGGCGCAGGAGAGGGTGAGAGCCTCGTCGTGGCTGGACCCCCGCCGCACCATGAGGCGCTGTCTGCGAGTCGGGTTGTTTGGTAATGCAGCCCCAATCAGGCGGTAAATTCCGTCCAAGGCTAAATACGGGCGAGAGACCGATAGCAAACAAGTATCGCGAGGGAAAGATGAAAAGGACTTTGAAAAGAGAGTCAAAGAGTGCTTGAAATTGTCGGGAGGGAAGTGGATGGGGGCCGGCGATGCGCCCCGGTCGGATGTGGAACGGTTACGGCCGGTCCGCCGATCGGCTCGGGGCGTGGACCGATGCGGATCGCGGTGGCGGCCCAAGCCCGGGTGATTGTGCATCAAAAGTATCATTAAGTCTCTTATTTTACATATGTATTTATTATTTTTATTTGGGTTTTTTATTATAATTGATGTGCTTTTTAGTAATGAAGTTTCTTTTAATGTCTCGATAGGTTTTTGGAGCTTAAATGAATTATTTCAGAAAATTCAACGTCGGAATTCGGAAAAAAGAATTGAAGAGAGATTTAGTTGAAGATTGAAGCAAATCTTGGTTCAAATAAGTGCTCCAAATTTGCCCCAAAAATCAATTCTAGTCCAATTCTAGAAAAGAATATCATATGATCTATTTCAAGCTCAAACATGCCTTATGTTGTGTGCAAACTTCAACCATCAAACACATGTCAATCTTAGCCCAAATAATAGGTACATTTGTATCCTTATTTGATGCTTAAATTCAGCCCCAAATCAGCCCCAAATCACCCTCCAAATCAGCCCAAACACAATCCATGATCCTACATGTCCACACAATAAATAACATTTGATTTATTTGGGTAATTCATTGATCCAAGAGGGCAAGCACATGGATGGAAAGCTGGAGGGGACATTGTGATATTATTTTGGGTCAAAAGAAGAAAGAGACAACTCATAAAGGAGGAAGAAAAACGTGCACCAAAGTGTTCTCCAAGCTGGTCTGGTTTGATTTTCCAGAACACCTTTCGGTGTTTTGTCCATAACTTTTGACTCAGATATCCAAATGAGTTGTTCTTTAATGATCTGGAAAGCTAACAGAATGGTCTATAAATATGTCTCTAATAGCCATCTCCGGAGGAGGCTTCTAAAAGGGTCGAATTGCTGTCCAAAGTTAGAGTCAGATTTGTGTCCGAATTTTTACTGAAATTGTGTTGTGTTCTTCTTTATAGATTTCGGTTCTTTAGCTTGTAAAACTCATTATTTCAGTTTGATTCAAGTCATTTTATGTTTATTAAAGTGTTATTATATATAATCATGGTTGGCTAATCTTCTTCTTGGATCCAAATCAAGGATGATGGTGATTGAGGTGAGTTCTTTAAGATATGAATGAATCTTAATGTCTATCTTTTCATTTTCTTCATGAATGTTTTATTATTGCAAAGAAATTTTAGAAATCATTTAGGTAATGTTATAATCTTGAATTTTTATGCACAAACCTTAGTTTTTGTATAGAGATTGCTTGATTCAATGTCTTACTTAATATGAAAATACTTGTTCATTCTTAAGCAATAATCAATCTTCATCTTTTTAAACTTCATTGTAATATATTCCGATCTAATATCACCATCATTGATATTAGGTTGAGTTATCTTATATATGTTGAAGGAATCACCAATACATCACCATTAAAATTGATTTGGACCAAGACTTACTTTTTCTTGTCATTTAAAATCTATTTACACCTTTTCAACTTTGAAAACAAATCCATCAATCATTTTCAACCAAGTTATTGTTAATTTAATTTCTCTTGAGTTTTTTTGTTACCTAGCTTAATTTCCGGATCTAGCTCTCTGTGGATATGACCTCGATCTTACCGAGTTAATTGCTACATCACACACTCGTGCACTTGCGAGTTAAAACAAGCCGAACATAAAAAGCGGTCAAGCACCGGGCCTTTGAAACGCCCGCAGAGACGTCGTCGTCGTGATCGTGGACTGCAGCGCGCGCCGTCACGGCATGCCCCGGCACATGCGCGCTCCGGGCATCGGCACGTGGGCTCCCCATTCGTCCCGTCTTGAAACACGGACCAAGGAGTCCGACATGTGTGCGAGTCAACGGGCGAGTAAACCCGTAAGGCGGAAGGAAGCCGCGGGCGGGATCCCCTCGAGGGTTGCACCGCCGACCGATCTTGATCTTCGAGAAGGGTTCGAGTGAGAGCATGCTGTCGGGACCCGAAAGATGGTGAACTATGCCTGAGCGGGGCGAAGCCGGAGGAAACTCCGGTGGAGGCCCGCAGCGATACCGATGTGCAAATCGTTCGTCGACTTGGGTATAGTGGCAAAAGACTAATCGAACCGTCTAGTAGCTGGTTCCCTCCGAAGTTTCCCTCGGGATAGCCGGAGCTCGGTGCGAGTTCTATCGGGTAAAGCCAATGCTTAGAGGCATCGGGGCGCAACGCCCTCGACCTATTCTCAAACTTTAAATAGGTAGGATGGCGCGACCGCTTCGTTGAGCCGCGCCACGGAATCGAGAGCTCCAAGTGGGCCATTTTTGGTAAGCGGGCGGCGATGCGGGATGAACCGGAAGCCGGGTTACGGTGCCCAACCGCGCGCTAACCTAGAACCCACAAAGGGTGTTGGTCGATTAAGACAACGGGACGGTGGTCATGGAAGTCGAAATCCGCTAAGGAGTGTGTAACAACTCACCCGCCGAATCAACTAGCCCCGAAAATGGATGGCGCGAAGCGCGCGACCTATACCCGGCCGTCGGGGCAAGCCCCGATGAGTAGGAGGGCGCGGCGGTCGCCGCAAACCCGGCGCGAGCCCGGGCGGAGCGGCCGTCGGTGCAGATCTTGGTGGTAGTAGCAAATATTCAAATATTCAAATCGGCAGCGCAGATTTGTTGCTCGTAGGTTCGTTCGGGGAAAATCGGGCAGCAGATTTTTCGACGAACACGGCCGGACGGTGGGACCGTCCGTGCCAGGCAGGAAAATTCATCGGGGGACATGCTAACGAAACAACGCTGGTTCAGGCACGGCGGGCGTGTTGGAATCGGCGCCGCCGACGAAATCGGCAAAGTCGGCAGAATCGGCAAGCAGGTGCTGGCGATGAGTCGGACGAATGGATAGTCCAAGGCTCGATGAGAAAGACCGCTGGTTTAGACACCGGGGCGATGGCAGCCCGCGGACGTTGTCGGCAGCAGTTGTCTGCAGATTCGGCAGCGTTGGCTTGGAATCGGCAGAGCCGGCGAAATCGGCCGGAGACGGCAGAATCGGCAGCAGGTGCGACGATGAGTCTGGACGATTTATGGTCCAGGGCTTGACGGAAAAGACCGTTGGTCCGGACAATGGGGCAGCTGCGGCCATGCCAACAGGGGGAAAAATCGGGCAGCAGATTTGTGCAGCTGCAGTTCGTTCGGGGAAATTCGTAAGCCAGATTTTTCGACGAACAGGCTGGGCCTGGATCGCTGGCCGCCGGGCAGAAAATTCGTCGGGGGCACGCACGATGAAAGTAGGTTCGTCATGGAAAATCGGCAGCGCAGATTTTTGATGAACACGGGCCGGACGATGGACTGTCCAGGCCAGGCAGAAAATTCATCGAGGGGCACGCGACGAAACAGCGCTGCCGTTTAGCACGGGGACAGTGTTGGAATCGGCAGGCCGACGAAATCGGTAAAGTCGGCAGATCGGCAGCAGGCTGGCGATGAGTCGGACGGACTGGATAGTCCAAGGCTCGACGAAAGACCGCCGGTTTAGACACGGGGTAGTGGCAGCCCGCGGGACAGTGTCGGGTAACAGTGTCTCCGCAGATTCGGCGTTGACTTGGAATCGGCAGATGGCGAAATCGGCCGAGGCAGTAATCGGCGCCAGGTGGCCGACGATGAGTCTGGACGATTTATGGTCCAGGGCTTGACGGAAAAGACTGTTGGTCAAGACAATGGGGATGCGACAGCCATGCCAACAAGGGGAAAAATCGGCTATGCAGATTTGTCATTGCAGTGTTCGCCGGGGAAATTCGGGCCGCAGATTTTTCGACGAACAGGGCCGGACGCTGGACCGGCCGGGCTAGGCAGAAAATTCATCGAGGGGACACGCCGACGAAAAACACGCTGGTTGTTGCACGGCGGGCGTGTTGGAATCGGCAGCGCCGACAAAATCGGCAGAATAGGCAGCAGGTGCTAGCGATGAGTCAAGACAGACTGGATAGTCCAAGGCTCGACGAGAAAGACCGCTGGTTTAGACACGGGGCAATGGCGGCCCGCGGGACGTTGTCGGCGAGTCGACAGTAGTGTCACGCAGATTCGGCGGCGTTGCCTTGTTGGCGCGGTGGGCCGATGCGAGTGGGGACTTAGGCGGCGGGCGGTGAAAGCAAGAGTTTTCCCGATGCCGCTCGGAAAAACGCTCCTCGGGATGGCCAGGTGAGATGACCCGGCGGCCCGCGATGGGTCATTCAATTCCATGACTCGTCAACATAACTCTCGATGTACTGTTTGCTTTTTCAGAAGAAGAGATCCATCCCCGCATCCTCGGCCAGACAAAAACGCTCCAATTAATGGCCGGGTGAGATGACCCGGCGGCCCGCGACGCGTCATTCAAATCACCGCCCTATCGGCTACAACCGCGATGGGGGGATTAGAGGCTCTGCTGTTAGGGCTCTAGGTGCGGGGACGCGCCAACGAAGGCACACTACCTAGAATTCGGCGGCGATGGACGGCGGCGGCCTTGCATAGGCGTAAATGAATTCAAAGAAGCGGCGTGCAATGATCTATGCGAGTCTTTGAGCTACAACTTGGCATGGATGTGGGGGCTTAGATACTGGACCTTCTAAGTCGCGGTGACGCACGCATAACAGAAAGTACTGGGACGCCAAGTAGACAGCCGGAAATGGGGGAAGTGGCGGCTTCATGGGAGGCAAAACGTGGGAGCATAACCGGGGTGTTCTCCATGCCACTAAGTCCTGGAAACATGGGATCATGGGTAAGAGGTAGTGCTCCACTATGTCCTGAAAACATGGGATCATGGGTTAGAGGAAGTGCTCCACTAGGTCCCGAAAATGGGGGATAATGGGGGGGGAGCCTGCGGCTCATGTATGTCTATAAATAGGCTTGCCAAGCCCTCGCTATGGGGCATGCGATTTTGTGCATAGCACACACACTCTTTTTGTGTATTCCTTTGTTGATGAGATAAATAAAGGTTGAGAGGGATTCTTGTAATCTTGTTGTGCTTGCTTATGTTGGTTTCCTTGTTTGCGATGAAGCTATTGTGAGAACCTCTTTGGGTGAGCGAAACACATAGTCGTAGGGAAACACGTGCGAAAAGAGTGAGGCAAGGCTGAGTCTAGTCGGGAATAGACTGCCGTATTGGGTTGAATTTCGTTGCGAAAAATTTAACCCCGTGACAATTGGTATCAGAGCACGGTTGATTCTAACAACGTGCGGCGAAGTCATGGAAGCTATTCGGGAACGGTTGACGTGTCTTGAGACTTTGATAGGGTCGGATGAAGAAGACGAAGAACGTTCTATTATGGATCGCTTGAAGGAAGCTATAGAAAGCGCGAAAGGGGTGAGAGCTCGTATATTTCTCTTGCGGCGGAATCGAGTGAACGATTGGTCGTCGCCGAAGAGACGATTGCCATTCTAAAGAGGGCGGTGACAAACGCTCCTATTGGGGTAAGTAATACGAAACCTAAAGTGCTCGAACCAAAGTGTTTTGGTGGAGCAAGAAGTTCTAAAGAGTTGGAGAATTTCTTGTGGGATATGGAGCAATACTTTAGTGTTGCGAAGATTGGCGCGGTGAACAAGTGGATCTTACCGTGATGTATCTCACGGGTGATGCGAAGCTTTGGTGGCGAACAAGAACTAAAGAGGACTTAAGTGCTGGACGTCCAAAGATTGAGACGTGGGATTGTCTCAAGCAGGAGCTGAAAGAGCAGTTCCTTCCGAACAACACGTCGTGGATTGCGCGGGAGGAACTTAAAAGACTCAAACATGACAGGTCAGTTCGTGATTATGTTAAGTCTTTCAATTCTTTGATTCTCGACATCGAGAATATGTCCGAGGAGGACAGGCTATTCAACTTCAAATGTGGTGAAAAAGGGGAAGAGCTTGGTCTCGGCAATTGCTATTGATAAAGCATTGCGGAAAGGAGGGGAAGTGTTTTTGGCAACAATAGTTGACGAGAAGGCAGACCATTGTGGTGAGGTGCCGAAAGAAATTGCTAGCGTGCTGCAGCAATTCGAAGATGTGATGCCGCCTCAGCTACCCAAGAAACTCCCGCCTAGGAGGGCCATTGACCATCGAATTGAGCTGGTGCCAGGGGCAAAGCCACCATCTCAAGCCCCTTACCGAATGTCGCCAAGGGAATTGGCAGAATTGAGGAAACAATTGGAAGAGGCGATTGACTCGGGGTTTGTCCGGCCTTCCAAGGCTCCGTATGGTGCTCCGGTTTTGTTTCAAAAGAAGGCGGATGGGAGCCTTCGCATGTGTGTGGACTACCGAGCACTTAACAAGGTAACAATCAAAAACAAATATCTTGTTCCTTTAATTCAGGATTTGATGGATAGATTGTGTGGAGCCTCAATCTTTACAAAATTGGACTTGCGATCGGGGTATTGGCAAGTGCGGGTTGCTGATGGTGATGAGCATAAAACTACTTGTGTGACAAGGTATGGCTCCTATGAGTTTCTAGTTATGCCATTTGGCCTAACAAATGCTCCAAGCAACATTTTGTAATCTAATGAATGACGTGTTATATGATTTCTTAGACAATTTTGTTGTAGTCTACTTAGATAACATTGTAATCTATAGTAGAGGCATTGAAGATCATGTAACTCATCTCTCTAAAGTCCTAAGTAGGTTGAGAGACTATGAATTGTATGTAAAGAGAGAAAAGTGTGAGTTTGCAAAAGCTGAAATTATGTTCCTAGGCCACTTGATTGGGGAAGGACAAGTGAAGATGGATCCAAGGAAGATTCAAGCCATTGTTGAATGGACAGCACCAAAATCTGTCCCGGAATTGAGATCATTTTTGGGGCTTGCAAACTACTACAGACGATTCATTGAGGGTTATAGCAAGAAGACAACTCCTCTCTCGGATCTTCTCAAGAAGAGTCGGAGATGGGAATGGACGGTTGACCGTCGCAAGCTTTTGAGAAGGCGAAGACAGCGGTAGCATCGGCTCCGATCTTGGGGCTGCCTGATTTTGAGAAGCCATTTGAAGTGCATACGGATGCTTCGGATAGGGCTATTGGTGGAGTGCTAGTGCAAGAGGGACATCCGGTTGCTTTCGAGAGTCGGAAGCTAAATGACGCGGAACAGAATTACTCGACGCATGAGAAAGAAATGACGGCGTAGTGCACCGCCTTGGCATATGGAGAGTATATCTGTTGGGGCCGAAATTTGTTGTCAAGACTCGACAATGTTGCCAACACATTCTTACGGGACGCGAAGAAATTGTCGCAGCGACAAGCTCGGTGGCAGGAATTCTTGGCCGAATATGATTTTGTATGGAAGCACAAACCAGGAAGCCACAATCGGGTTGCGGATGCACTTAGCGAGACGTGAAGTAATCGCTACTTGTTCTTGCTATTGTTCGGGTGGAGTCGGACATGCGTGTCGACTTCGTCAAGCTGCAGGGGAGGATGCAGCGTACAAGAAATTGGTTGAGCTTGTACAAGAAGGGACAATACGGAGGTATTGGTTGGAACAAGACCTACTCTATGCAAAGGGGGGTCGAATCTTCGTGCCAAAGGGAGAGCTGCGGAAACACTTATTGATGGAGACTCATGATCCGCAGTGGGCTGGACATCCAGGTAGAGAAAGGATGGTTGCTCTCCGTCACGGACTTATTATTGGCCGAAGATGGAGGAAGATGTAGAACTTTATGTCGGGACTTGTCTAGTGTGCCAACAAGACAAGACTTTACGGCGCGTGAGGCGGGCTTGTTACAGCCCGCTGCCGATTCCAGAAAGGCCTTGGGTATCGGTCTCAATGGATTTCGTTGTTGGTTTTCCAAAGGTGGATGGCATGAACACAATCATGGTTGTTGTGGACAAATTCACTAAGTATGCGGTGTTTGTCGCGCCCGACGGTGTGTACGGCCGAAGTGGCCACCGAATTATTCTACCGCAACGTGGTGAAATACTTTGGAGTACCTTCGGACATTGTAAGTGATCGTGATGTGAGATTCACGGGTAGATTTACGGACGAGCATTGTTCAACATGATGGGAACAAGGCTGAAGTTTTTGACTGCCAATCACCCGCAAACTGATGGGCAAACGGAAAGGATAAATGCTTTCTTTGGAGGAATATCTGAGACACTACGTGACAGCGACGCAGTGAAACTAGCTGGAGTTGCTGGATAGTGCGCAGTTTTGCTATAATCTTCAAAAATCCTCGGCAACGGAAGCAAGCCCGTTTGAGCTGGTTTTGGGAGCCCAACCCCAAACTCCTGCGGAGATTGCAGTGCAGATATCGGGTGGGAAAAGTCCAGCGGCGTACAGGTTTGCGATGGAACGGCAGGAACTGTTTGAGCAAGCCCAAGATAGCTTGCGTAAGGCAAGGAAAAGGATGCTCAAATATGCCAATCAAAAGCGAAGATTGCTGGAATTCAGTGTGGGTGACAAGGTGTTGCTCAAGTTAACTCCGCAAATTTGGAAGAAAATTGTGGGGACAACGAAGCACCGAGGGTTGGTGCCAAGGTATGACGGGCCTTTTGAGGTCATTGAAAAGGTAGGGGCTGTGGCATATAGATTGAAACTGCCCGAACGGCTGAAGCTTCATCCTACTTTTCACGTAAGTTACTTGCGGCCTTTTTATAAAGATCATGAGGATCCGAAAAGAAGTAAGTCGCAACGAGCTCCTCCTACGATTCATAAACAATTTGACGATGGCATTGTCAAGATTATGGATCATCGTAGACTTGGCCAACATCGAAAGAATCGGCGGACGGGAATTCTTGATAAAATGGAAGAAAAATGAGGAGGTTTCGTGGGAAAAGGACACAGATTTATGGCAATTTGAGGACCAAATACAAGACTACCTCACATCTATTCCGACGAGGGCGTCAAACTCTTCTAATGGGGGTGGTTTGTTAGGGCTCTAGGCGCGGGGACGCGCCAACGAAGGCACACTACCTAGAATTCGGCAGCGATGGACAGCGGCAGCCTTGCATAGGCAGAAATGAATTCGGCAAGCGGCGTGCAATGATCTATGCGAGTCTTTGAGCTACGACTTGGCATGGATGTGGGGGCTTAGATCTTGGACCTTCTAAGTCGGCGGAATGACGCAGCAGAACAGCAGTTGGGGACCGCCAAGTAGACGGCCGGAAATGGGGGAAGTGGCGGCTTCATGGGAGGCAAAACGTGGGAGCATAACTGGGGTGTTCTCCATGCCACTAAGTCCTGGAAACATGGGATCATGGGTAAGAGGTAGTGCTCCACTATGTCCTGAAAACATGGGATCATGGGTTAGAGGAAGTGCTCCACTAGGTCCCGAAAATGGGGGATAATGGGGGGAGCCTGCGGCTCATGTATGTCTATAAATAGGCTTGCCAAGCCTCCGTTGTGGGGCATGCGATTTTGTGCATAGCACACACACTCTTTTTGTGTATTCCTTTATTGATGAGATAAATAAAGGTTGAGAGGGATTCTTGTAATCTTGTTGTGCTTGCTTGTGTTGGTTTCCTTGTTTGCGACGAAGCTATTGTGAGAACCTCTTTGGGTGAGCGAAACACATAGTAGTAGGGAAACACGAGCGAAAAAGAGTGAGGCAAGGCCGAGTCTAGTCGGGACTAGACCGCCGCATTGGATTGAATTTCGTTGCGAAAAATTTAACCCCGTGACACCGCCATGGTGGTGATGGGCGGCAAAGACCGTGAAAGCTAGAGTTTTTCCGAGGTCGTTGGTGCTGGACATTGGGGCAACGTAGCCATGCCAAGGGGGGAAATCGGGTCGGTGATTTGTGCAGCCGTTGTGCGGAGTTCGTCGGAGAAATCGGCGCCGCAGATTTTCGATGAACATGGGCTGGAAGATGGATCCGTCTGTGCCGGGCGGGGAAATTCATCAAGGGGACACGCCGACGAAACATCGCTGGTTTAGACACGGTGGGTGCAGATCTTGGAATCGGCCTGGCAGATTTTTCGACGAACTTGAGCTGGACCGGCCGGGCCAGGCGGGGAAAATTCGTCGTGGGGGGCACGCCGAAAAACAGGGTGTCGCGTGGAAAATCGGGCGCAAATTTTTCGACGAAACCGGGGGTGGACACCGGACCGGCCCGGCCAGAAAATTTGTCGGGGGGCACGCCGACGAAAAAAGGGGCCGCCGCGTGGAAAATCGACAGTGCAGATTTTTCGACGAACTTGGGCTGGACCGGCCGGGCCATGCGAGAAAATTCGTCGGGGGGCACGCCGACGAAAAAGGGGGCTACCACGTGGAAAATCTGCAGCAGATTTTTCGACGAACGTGGGTTGGACGCCGAACCGGCCAAGCCAGAGGGGGGAAAATTCGTCGGGGGGCACGCCGACGAAAACAAGGCTGGCCGCGTGGAAAATCGGCAACCTACACGCAGATGCGAATTCGGTCAAGCACGACGGCTTGTGCAGGTCATGGGTTCGACTTGCCGCGATCTGAAACCTGGACGAGGGACTGTCGACACTGGACGAGCGCAGGCCAGCGTCCCCGACGTCGCTGGCCGCGGCAGGCGAGCTGTTAGGGTTCCCGCATTCCTACAAGAAAACGTCGTGCTTTCCACATGAAACCAATCCAATAAAATCAGCCATATTTTTATGAGACTACCCACTA
>JAGMVL010001704.1:30000-56023 GCA_019202695.1 Populus x sibirica
AAATAACTTCAGCCAAAGAGACCATAACCAACAACGTGCATGGTCGGCCGGCCAACATGGAGAGAAAATGATCACTGTCGTGGAAATGGAAAACCATGAAAAACGAGTCCGGAATTTGCGAAAGAGAGAAGCAATGGAGCTGCATGTCTTGTCGAAAATTCTTTTGTTCCTCTCCTCCCAGATAATGTAAACAAGGATACCAAGAGAGACATGCCTCATTTCGCCATCGGCATTGTTGCCGCCCTACCAGCACCCCCGAATGGCACTTCGATGGTGGACATGCGCCTAGTGATGCGCAGCCGGGATCTAATCAAGCGCCAGAGGAGAGAGGTCCAGTGGCGGCTAAAGAATAGGTGGTGTGGGACTCCTCATCCACCCGCGGAAAACACACGTTGGGTCCGTTTGAAGGAAATGAAGTCGATCTCGGTACGCAACCTACCCGAACCGCCAACCATAAAGTAAAACCGTATCTAGGCATGGACCATGACTCCCATACAACCCTTTTCCAAGGCACTGGAGGGCTTCGAGACCGTAAGAAATCATAAGCATGAGCTGTGAAAGGGCCAACCGAGGTGCTCCACTTTGTCCAACAACGAGAGAGCTTGAGACCGGCTGCCCCCCTTATCAATAAGAGTGTCCCGAAAGGTAAGAATGGATTTCCACAAAGGAGATGAGCATGGGTGAACTATAGAGTCCCAAATGGACCGAGTGTGTAAGTAGAAGTGATGTACCCATTGAATCTAAACGGAGTCTCGCTTTAAGATGAATATTCCGAGTTGTATAGCAAGAAAGCTGTTATTACGAGCTCTAATGTCAAAAAGACCCAACCCATCTTCAGTCTTAGGAAGACAAACCATGTGCCAAGCAACCAGTGCAGATTTGTTCCTAGAGACAGAACCAGACCACAGGAAATTACGACATATACAAATGATTTGTTTGAGGACAGTATCAGGAACAGGGAAAATGTTTAGCCAGAATTGAACCATGCCATATAGAACAAACTTAAGCAGCTCCACTCTGCCAGCATAGCTGAGGTGCTTCCCTAACCAACCTAATTCTCATACATAATACTCATATTCTCAAAAACCAATGGGAGTTCAAAAGATCAAACATAATTTTTTTTTATTTTGAAAAATAACAAAGAAAACCAAAATTAGAAAACCAACATTCTCCCAATACCCCCACACTTAAAACATAACATTGTCCTCAATGTTGAAATAAAAGAAAAAGGAATATTGGAGAATGACAAAAATAAAGTAAAATGCGAAAAATAAAGGACAAGGGAAAAAGAAAGCAAATCCTTTTTTTTTTTTTTTGTGTGCCGGGTTGCCTCCCAGTAAGCGCTTTTGTTTTATGTCATTGGCTCGACATGTTGCATGCTTATTCTTCATAGATTGGTTCAGCTAACTCCGCAGAAGCGATGAGTTCTGTCGTCCAACCTTCATAAAAAGGTTTCAAGCGATGCCCATTGACCTTGAGTACTTTGTTGGTTTCTAAACTTGTAATTTCAACCGCACCATAAGAAAAACCATTAGAAACAACAAATGGTCCAATCCAACGAGAGCGTAACTTTCCGGGAAAAAGTTTCAAACGCGAATGATAAAGAAGGACTTTGTCTCCAACATTAAACTCTTTTCTTGTAATCATTCGGTCATGGAGACTTTTAGTCTTTTCTTTATAAATCCTTGCATTCTCGTAAGCATCATTTCGAATCTCTTCCAACTCTTGCAATTGCAACTTTCTTGCAATCCCAGCAGCATCATAATCCATGTTACATTTTTTAATGGCCCAAAAAGCTTTGTGTTCAAGCTCCACCGGTAGATGACATGCTTTTCCATAAATCATCCTATAAGGTGACATTCCTATAGGTGATTTGTAAGCAATCCGATAAGCCCAAAGTGCATCACCAAGTCGTAGACTCCAATCTCGCCGGTTAGGGTTGCACTTTGTCTTCTCCAAAATGGACTTGATTTCTCGATTTGAAATTTCAGCTTGGCCATTCGTTTGAGGATGGTATGCTGTGGAAGTTCGATGAGTCACATGATATTGGCGTAACAATGCTTCCATTGAACGATTGCAAAAATGAGTGCCACGATCACTAATGATAGCTTTAGGGATTCCAAACCTGTCAAATATGTGAGTCCTGACAAAATCTAAAACAACCTTAGCATCGTTAGTTCGTGTGGCTTTCGCCTCAATCCATTTGGACACATAATCAACAAAGAAGAAGGATATAAAGATTGCCAAAAGAAGAAGGAAATGGACCCATAAAATCAATACCCCAAACATCAAAAATTTCACTCACAAGAATATTCGTTAAAGGCATTTGATTCTTATGAGTGATATTACCTGTTTTTTGGCATTTTTCACATGATTTGCAAAAATGATATGCATCCTTAAAAATAGAAGGCCAATAAAAACCACTTTCAAGTACCTTGTGGGCCGTTCTTTTTGCTCCAAAATGCCCACCACAAGAATGAGAATGACAAAAGGTAAGAATGGAATGAAATTCATCTTGTGGTACACATCTCCTAACTACTTGATCCACACAAAATTTCCATAGATAAGGAGTATCCCAAAAATAATATTTAGCATCAGCTCGTAACTTGTCTTTTTGGGATGTAGACAAACCTGGAGGGAATTCTTTGGTGACTAAATAGTTCACCAAATCAGCATACCATGGTCTTGTAGAGGAATGTAACACATACAACCGCTCATCGGGGAATGTCTCTCTTATTGTTTCGGTTTGTATATCCTCGGTCCTTAGTCGGCTCAAGTGATCGGCCACATGATTTTCGGCACCTTTTTTGTCTTTGATCTCAAGATCAAATTCTTGTAAAAGCAAGATCCACCTAATCAATCTTGGTTTGGACTCCTTTTTCTTCAAAAGATACCTTAAAGCTGCATGATCGGTAAAAACAATGACTTTTGTACCAAGTAGATATGACCTAAATTTTTCAAGAGCAAACACCACCGCAAAAAGTTCCTTTTCGGTTGTATGGTAATTGCATTGTGCACCGTCCAACATGCGGGAAGCATAGGCGATAACATGCAAATTCTTCCCAATTCTTTGCCCAAGGACAGACCCCCTACCGCATAGTCACTTGCATCACACATTATCTCAAAAGGCTCATCCCAATTTGGTGGTTGGATGATAGGGGCGAGATGTGACACGCCTCTTAAGCTCATCATGGGCATCTTTACATGCTTGATCAAACACAAAATCCACTTCTTTGGCTAATAGTTTGCACAAGGGTGCTGTAATCTTTGAGAAATCTTTAATAAAGCGTCGATAGAAACCTGCATGGCCAAGAAAAGAACGAATTTCCCTCACGCAGGAGGGGTAAGGCAATGATGAAATAACGTCTATTTTAGCTTTATCAACCTTTAATCCACGTGAAGACACAACATGCCCAAGAACTATTCCTTGTTCTACCATAAAATAACACTTCTCATAGTTTAAGACAAGGTTAGTTTCAATGCACCTTTTCAAGATCAAAGATAAATTTTCTAGACATTTATCAAAAGAATCACCATACACCGTGAAATCATCCATGAAAACCTCAATTATTCTTTCAACATAGTCGAAAAAATACTCATCATGCATCTTTGAAAAGTTGCGGGTGCATTACGAGACCAAAGGGCATTCTCCTATATGCATATGTACCAAATGGACATGTAAATGTAGTCTTTTCTTGATCCTCGGGATTAATAACAATCGATTGTATCCACTATATCCATCAAGAAAGCAATAAAAAGACTTACCCGCTAGGCGTTCAAGCATTTGATCCATGAATGGTAATGGAAAATGATCTTTGCGTGTAGCAAGATTTAGCTTTCCGTAATCAACACACATTCTCCATCCACTCGAGATGCGAGTAGGAATGAGCTCATCATTTTTGTACCAACGTGATTCCGGTCTTTTTAGGCACCACATGGATTGGCGCAACCCATTTACCGTCCGTGATGGGATAAATGACTCTTGCATCTAACAGTTTTAAAATTTCAGCTTTCACTACCTCCATCATAGGCGGGTTCAACCTCCTTTGCATTTCCCTTGTTGGTTTCACATTGTCCTCCAATAGTATGTGATGCATACACATTGAGGGACTAATGCCCTTGATGTCAGCTAAAGTCCATCCAATGGCCGTCTTGTGATCACGTAACAATTTCACAAGTTTTTCCTCTTGCGTATTTGTCAAACCCGATGCTATAATAACGGGAAGTGTATTGTTGTCGCCAATGAATACATACTTCAAATTATCGGGCAAAGGTTTCAATTCTAACTCGGGTGCACTGTAAAATAGATGGCAAAAGCTTTTTATGTGAGAGTACTAAATCAACAAAGACATTACCATGGGGAACAGTTTGCAATGATTGCAAAGCCAATGCCGATTCGTGCACGTTTTGGGGAACACATATGTGCCTCTCCATCTCTTCTATCTCGGTAAAATCATAGCCATAGCTCAAAGCTACGCTTAATCCATCCTCACAATCAAAATCAAAAACTTGTTGCACACACTTATCAACTTGGTCATAGCATGTGATAGAATAAACATTGCTATAAGGATATTTCATTGCATCATGAAAATTAAATTCAATCTTTTCATCTCCTACTTCCATAGACAAAGTATCCTTGTATTGGCAGTTTTCAAGAATGGTCTCCCAAACAATATAGGAGTGCTTGTTTGATGAATCACAAGAATCATGTTCCATATCAAGAATATAAAAGTCGCATGGAATGACCAAACTATCAATCTTAACTAGGACATCTTCTATCACACCAAGTGGGTAAACAAAACTACGATCCGCAAGTTGTATTACAATGCTAGTTTTATTCAAAGGCTCAAGACTAAGAGAATCATAAACATGTTTGGGCATAACACTAATGGATGCACCTAAATCGCATAAAGCTCTTTTAAAACTAGCATTACCAATAACACATGGGATAGTAAACGCACTGGGTCTTTTTGTTTCAAAGGCAGATTCTTTTGAACAACGGCAGATACAACTTCACCCATACTTACCGTTTCATGACCTTTCGGTTTGAAAGCTCTCTTAGTAGTACACAACTCCTTCAAGAATTTTGCATACTTGGGAATTTGCTTGATAGCATCAAGCAAAGGAATGTTGAGTTCTACTTTCTTGAAAACCTCTAAAATCTCTTTTTCTTTGTCCTCTTTCTTTGACCTAGAAGAACTCACAGAAAGGGTGGAATTGTTTTAAAACTGGAAGTCATTGATTGAGGACTTACCTTTAGAGTGTTGGTCGTGGTTTCAATTTGTGAAGGAGAAGGATGTTTCTTTTTTGTACTCAATTCAGTTTCTATCTCTTCTTCTTCCTCCATCTCAATTTGTTTCGACCTTTTCTCTTCAAGTTCTTTCCCACTTCGCAAGCATGATCGCACTAACATTCTCTTTTGGATTCAATGCTTGGGAGGGCAATTTTCCATTCATTTGTGCTTCCAATTTCCCCACACTTGAAGCTACTTGCCCCATTTGCTTCTCCAAGTTGTGAATACTTGACCTTGTTTCTGTTGAAAAGACATGACATTTTGTTGCAAGGTCACGGTGTTAGAAGCCAAAGTTTTCATCATCTCACGAAGATCATCACTGGATGACGACCCCATAACATTGGAGTTTGTGAATGAAGGGGGTTGTCTTGCTTGATAATTTCTGTTGGGGCTGAAATCCATGGGGATGGAATTGTCGGCCTTGATTGCCTTGTTGAGGCTGGTTCCCATACCGTAGGTTGGGATGATCTCTCCATCCAGGATTGCACGTGTGGGAAAAAGGATCATACTTACGCCGAGGTTGTCCATTGAATGCTCCATCAACCGCATTAGCTTGTTCAATGTAATCTTCTTGCATTGTTGGGCACATATCGAAGCATGTCCTTGTAAGGAGCATATGCTACAAACTTTCACCCGCGTACATTGCCACAAGCCAAAGAACGCACAAGAGAAGTAAGATCATTAACTTTATTCTCAAGGTTAGAAATATTTATCTCATTTACTCGTTTATTTGCAAAGTCTCCACGAGTGCCAAAGCGTTTCGAGTTGGTCGCCATGTTTGAGATCAATTGGCGTGCGGCCTCGGGTGTCTTATCTACCAATGCCCCTCCACTTGCAAGCATCAATGATACTACGGTCAGTAGGCATCAATCCTTCATAGAAATATTGAATGAGCAGTTGATCGGGTATTTGATGATGAGGGCATTGAATGCACAGTTGCTCAAATCTTTCCCAATACTCGGAAAGTGTCTCTCCATGAGATTGTCGAATCCCACATATTTCTTTCCTTATGTTGGCAACTCGAGATGCTTTGGGAAATACTTCTCAAGGAAGATCTTCTTCTTGCCATTCCACGTTCCAATTGAACCTGGGAGAATGGAGAAAAGCCATACCTTTGCTGGCCCTTTTAAAGAGAAAGGGAAAGCTTTCAAATTAACCTGTTCTTCATCAACTCCATTCGGTTTCATGCCAACGCAAACCATATGGAATTCCTTGAGATGAGTATGAGGATCTTCTCCTGCAAGACCATTGAAAGTTGGTAGCAAATGTATAAAACCAGATTTGAGCTCAAAGTTTACATTATTGTCGATGTTTATGCACAATGGCTGATTTTCCACGTTAGGAGCAAAGCAAGCTCCTTGAGTGTTTGTTGTCGTGCAACGGCCCATGGTGTTAAGGCGAGCTTCCTTTCGTAACCCGCGTAAAGTTTTTTCTATTTCGAGATCCAAATGCACTTGACTTTTATTAGTAGAACGGGTTACTGGCATAAATCATCAAGAAAATTCAAAATAAACCAACCACACAAGAGATCGAAAACAATGCAAATTGTACGAAAATCCTACGGTAGAAAACAAAAACTGCCTAAAAACCCTAGAAAACAGCGGAATTTGGCCTCGATAGGGTGGGGCTAGTGGTTCACCACTAGTCCTGTTTAGAACGTCGTTTCCCTTCAGGAAACAAATGGCCGATACCTAATTCCACCAAAAAATCTGTTTTGAATAGTACCACTCGCCGTAATGAACAAGATCACCGCAACAAACAAAAATTCTGTTTTTTTTTTTTCAGAAAAAGAAATAACAATCACAGCAAATAAAAATAATAGCACAAGAATCAACTAAAATTACTTCCCGGCAACGGCGCCAAAATTTGTTGCGATGTCGCGGTCGCACAAATTAATTACCCTAGCTTCAAACACAACACACAAGATAGTATAGAGCAAGCAAGGGGTCGATCCCACGAGGAAGATTCAAGTCAGATTTTTATGCTAGATGATATGTAATTTGGGGGGGGTTTGGACGTTATCTAGGCTAAAGCAAAAGAAAACAGAAAACTATCAAACTAAATTTAATAAAATCGGAAAATTATCAAGAGAACAAATCTTGGTCACAAGCACACATCCACCTACGGAAATCGAAGCCGATCATGGAAACGAAACATCAATTTATATTCTGAATATTTATCTCTTCTTAACATTGGTTAGTTAACGGATCCGCCGTATAACTAACCCTAACCATCAAACAACCACGGTGTCCGCACTAGTAATTTAATTTAATGGCGGCCTTAAGAACTAGATAAGTTGATTAATCAAGAAAACATAAGCGTCGCTGAGTCTATGTTTGATTTGATTGAATGTTCTCCCTAAGATTAATAACGTAGATCCGCCACAATTATTAAACTCAGTTGCTTCACAAGTTCTTATACCACAACTCCGGTTTTGATATCAAACTTAGCAATAGATTGTCTACAATAATAACTTAGAGTCCGCTCTAGCAATTAAAATAAACAATCATAGGAAAAATAAGCATAGGAGAACAAACATATTCATCATATAAACTGAAAAGAAAAGGTAAAATAAATCTCACAGTTCTTGAAATCCGAAGGTTTCCATGTCCTTGCAACCAAGAAAAAGTGTTTAGCCTTGCATGTTTGTTGAACAACTAATCAAAAAGAAGGAAGAATGCATAATTTAGGGTTTCTTAGAGGAGGGGGGGCGTTTTTCTCCTCTTGGCTGGCTGCTCCCCTTCTCTTCTCTCATTCTTTTTATATCCTAGGAAACCCTAGGTCTCTATTTTACAAAATAGTCCTCCATTAAGTAGACTGTTTACATTTAAGTACTTCAATAACTATTTTCCTAAAAAGGAGAAATAGCCTTGCATGAAATCTTCAAGCTTTGATTTAGAGGAGCTAAATTGCTGAAATAAAAACTTGGATATCGGTTTAAATGCTTCGGAATGTCATTTGGACTCGTTTCTTCACGAAACCTGTTTGCTGGCAGAATTCAGATGTCATCTTTGAAAAATCATATCTCCCTCATATGACATCGTTTTTGGCTGCAATTTTGAGCGTTTATATAACTTTGAGTCATGAATCCAAAAAAATTGAGTTTGCATCAATTTGACTTCTGTAGCTCCAGATATTCAAGTTGGAATGGCCGAAGGTCAACACCGGCAGATTGCGAGATTTGACTTTGAAGGCTGCGATTTCCATGCTCTTCCTTATTTTATTTTCTTGCCTTAGATGTCCAGAAAGGTATGGATGTTACCTTTTTAATTCCACTGGAATCACTTCATTTCAACCTCTAGAGCTCACGCTCCGCACAAAACATCGACTGAAGGTCAAATCTGTCAATTATCTCCAATTTACTCCTTTTTGCATCTTTCATCCAAAAGTGCCTTCAAAACATAAAACAAAGAATATCAAGGCATTTTATATATAAAACATAGGCAAAACACTAGTTAAATGTGGGTGAAACTATTAAATAATATGGTTGCATCATCTGTCCTGTAATATACAACCTAACCCTTCTCTAGTGTTTTATCTACATTTGGAGTTCTATAACTCCAAATGGGGTAAGGTTTGTTTCCTGCAAAAACTAACATCACTAACCACATTTTCCATGAGACACTTACCCTAAATTTCCTCATTTGTAAGTCTTAATTTTTGGTTTAAGGTCTGATGTACATTATGTCCAATAGTTCCCAGCCTAACCTGTCTTCGGGTTTTTATCTATATATAGAGTTCTATAACTATGATTTGGGCAACTCCATTCCAATAAAAAAAAATAACACCCAAATCTACAACTTTCATGAAGGATAACATCTCAAATGTTGCCTTCAACTAGTCACATTTCTGGTCAAAAGTTAGTTAAAAATATTATCCAGATTTTTGGTTTTGTAGGTCTAACACATAACCAATCATTTTCATGCATTTTTTCCCTTATTTTTATCATCTTTTGTATACAAATCATGTTATTTCCACATAAATGATTATTCTTGAGATTTTACACATTCAAAATTAAACTTCACAAGAGCATGCACCACATGAATTTGTTTATTGTTTATGTTTTCAACACACTATGCATACATAATTTAACATAAAAAAGTTCCCCCTCGTCATTTTGTTCATATCTCGACCGAAGGCTTTAAGTTTTCTCTTACTCGTCTTATTCTTCAATATTTTTAAAACATTGTCAAGTCTTCTTCACCTCCCCCTTTACACTCTATCATTATTTTCTATCTACCCTAGAAAAAATCCCTCCAGAATCCTGATCTAAGAGTTAGTATTTTTGTATAAAACTTACCCAAGGTATTAGAAATTAGTTTAAAAAGGTTTTAGGTTTGTCCTAGCTGTGTTTTTTGCTATTCAAAGCTCTTTCTCCCTTAAATCTTTTGGCTTTTCTTCATCTCAGGTCTCCTCACTTCTTCTCCCTCAATTTATTTTGTTTTTGGTGTTTAAATCTTCACTCAAACCCCTTATTTTCTCTCATGGATTTATTTACATGTGTTTTCTCTACTTGTTCTTTGAGAGAATGTGCTAAAGAGAATAATGACTCCTTCTTTGTCCTCCTTCTCTTTTTGGTGTCGGCCTTTCTCTTCTTCCTAGGACTAACAGGTTTTTCTCCTTTTTTTTATTCTTCACTTGTTCATGTTTTTTTCAATTTAGTCCTCTCATCCCTTGTTTTTCCTATATTAGGCCCTAATTTCTCCTTATTCACTTATGTGTATTTCATACTTTAAGCTAAAAGTTTTGTATTTCACTAATGAGTTCTTCTTTATTTACTTAATTTCATACATTTATTTTCTAGGGGCTTACACAACTACCGAAGAAGATTTTAGGCTTGATGAAAAGAATCACTTCTAGTCTCGTGTTTTTAAAAAGATAAAGATGCAAAGGGTAAAAAGAAAGTGTTTTTTGAACAACCAACAGTCATTAAGGCAAACGATGTAATAATTACAACTCGAAATAAGCATTAGTAAAGGATTGGTGTCATATCTGTATAGGAGTTTGGTGCTACTTTAATGGCTGGCAGTTAGTCAGACAGAATAGACTGGAAAGCCTCTGAGGAAGATAGAAGAGATTCTTTTAGAAGAAAAACGTAAGCTATTTTAGTGGGACGAGACCTTGAAAGAAGAAGAGAAAAGAAATAAGTTGATGGTGGAGTAAGCTTCCTATATCCTCTCTCTTCCAGTCGATCCGGAGTATAACCAAGTATTGTAGCATATTAAGTGCCTATAATCATACCTATAAGCAAAGGCGAGACAATAGCATAGACTGACCATTAACTTTCAATCTAAAAATTCCCACCAAACAGATTCCTTTGCTTTATAGCGGGAATAATAGGATAATTAGAGGGCTTGTCTTTAAGCGGTGAGGGAAAAAAGCGGGGTTTCAAACCACATACTAAAAGAAAGGATCAAAAGACTGATTGAAGCTGAGAGAGATGGGTCCCGTGTCAATCAAGTGGAGGTTGAAGTCCCATAAAGAGACCGTTATGCAGGAAAAGATGATAGCAAAGATTACCTTCACTCATGACAATATACTTATGGAAGGGAAGCCAAGAGCGGAAGGTATGTTGGTTGCAACATGGCTTTCATAACCTTTCTCCTTTTATCATGTGTTTCCATGTTATTAGGGCATCTATTAGTAACCGTGTGCTTGTCCGAACGTGGATTTCTTCTCGAAAGTTTTCTTTATGTAAACCCTTTCATTAAGGGTTTTTCTCCAAAACCCTTCCATTTCAATCAGAGGGCCAAGATTGATCAATTTTTAATTGAATCTAGCAAAAAAAAACCTAGTAAAACCCTATGAATAACCCCTGAAAATCAGAGTCAAGGAAGAGAAAAAAAAGGAGAAAAGGAGGGAAATATTGAGAAAATACCCTAGTTGTGAGGGTTTATAAGCCTAACACAAGGGTTTATTCAGTTTTGAAAAAGCATTAAGTTTATGGAAGCAAAACTTTACAAAGAAGAGCAAAGAAGGCAATAGTTATTCTAGGGTTTTAAAAGTATATTTTCTAACCTAAAAATGGAGTTCATGTGGCCTACTTAAGGAGGTTTTGGTTATCATTTGGTCCGCATTTATGTTTGTGAATAGGGTGATGCTTAAATAGTAAGGGTTGTGTTTGTTTTTTTTATTGTTGTGATTTTGATTCTCCGGTTTAATGTTTGTTTTTAGGGTGCATTTGATGTTTTTAACATGACAAAAGCTTTCTAGTTAGGTTAGTTTGAATAAAACAATGTTTGTTTTGTTTTGTTTTGTTTTGTTTGATTAATGTATTGTGAAGCAATATTGTTGATCCTAGGTTTATAAGGCTTGTCATGAACAAAATATATTTAGGAAAACAATTTTGGAATCCAAATTGCATTGATATATAAGCTAGATAAGATTTGGCAATTTTACAAATTGAAACTTTATGCATGTTATTAATGATTTAATGTTATTTGTTAGTTTTTTGGATTCAACTATGTTTGGTATTGATAATGTGATTTGTGAGGATAAAAAATAGTGTGTTTAGAGGCCTAAATACCAAATCTTGGTTTTAGCAAGTAGTTCTTCAATTTATGGAAATTTTCCAGATTCTCGGGTTTATGTTCTTCACTTAAACTTTGTCTTAGCTTTTTGTTTTAGAGTTGTTTTGGGCTAATTCTTGGAATATACATGCCAACTTATCATCTTTAGCAAATAATTTAGGGTTAAAATGCATCCATAACATATATTCATGTATTTAGATTCTAGGGTTCTTTTGACTGCCCAAATATATTTTGATCAAATTATGACTTTTGAGTATTAATCAAAGAAAATTAATGCTTGATTATTGATCTATGCATGATTACAAACAAAACATTGTCCTTGATTGCATGAAAACTTGTATGGTTTGTGATTTGTGTTTCTTGGATTTGGTTTGAATGTTCATTGTGTTCTTTCATGTTCTTAGTGTTTGATTTGTTTTTTGTATAAATGATGGACCTACAAGTAGAAAGTTGGAATAAATAGGAGTTAACTGAAATAAATAGGCTAGAATTTAAATATCAAAAGTTAACTTGAAAATTCCCAAAATTATTTCGGGTATTCATCAATTTTAATTGGGAGTATTTTGCACCACATCATATAAGTTATGGAAAACTCTTTCGTCTTCTAGGATGGATGAACCCGTCAAGACACCTACATGGATTCTTCCCACAAGAATTTATTTAGGCATACGAGCCCATAATAAATTCAAAACACCGGATTTATTCATGAGAATAAACCTTTATTCTAAGCCATAGACGAACCATTAGTTAAGAACCCATCAATACCTTTAAGCCACATATAGACCACACAATGTAGGTTACCTCAAGTAAGGTGCACTAGGGGTGTTAATACATTCCATAGCCATAATCGGTCCCTTACTCTAGAATTTTATATAAAACCAGGCTACCGGGGTCTCATAGTGACCCCGAACCAAACAATTAGGTGGTGACTCCTTGATCCCGACATCACAATGTTGTGCATACACGTGCGATAGAATAGTGACACCACTGGGAATTTTATGTTTTTGACAGTTTTAGACTAGGATTTGTGTGTTTTATGTGGTTTATGTGACTTAGAGGCCATTTGGTAATGCGACTGGACCTGAGGTGAAGGCAAAACGCAATGTAAAAGTGTTTTGTTATGTTTTAAACATGGGTTGAAATTGGTGGGACCCATCATCACTAGTGGCCAAACATGTGGTTACCAAAAAGTTGGATGCAGCTGCTGCTAACCAGCAACAACCTCAACTTTTGTCATCCATCGACACTCTCCACGCAAAAAAAAAAGCTGTTGGATAATTACTCCTCTCCCAGCAAAAATCAAATAAAAAAAACCGTTGGATAATTACTCACTCTCCCAGCAAATCAATTCTTCACTCATCCACTGTCAAAAAATTCAATGAAGCACACGTTTCCATCCAACCTAGCAGATCCCTCCTTCCTCTCAGAAGTTTTTCCCTTCGTTTTTTCTACCCGAGACGCCTTGCCAAGCTCCTGATCTTGTGAGGTTGCTGTAAAATTTAATTGTAGTCGTTTCTTCGCACTATGTTTATCCCTTCTCTGTCTCACATAAAAAAAATTTCAGCTCACAAACACACTCACTGCAAAAAAAGTTCTCTCCTCTACTGTCAAAAATAATTTCCCCTTTTGTTTTTCTACCTGAAACGCCTTGCCAAGCGCCTGATGTTGTAGATCTGCTTAATATAAAGGTCTATTGTCATTTGTATCATTTTTTTGTTCATCTACATCAGCTTAAAATAATTTCCCCTTTTGTATTTCTTCTCACAATTTGTTCAGGATTGTTGATGTTATGCCTGCAAAGCCGAGTTCGTGTGAGAGGCAAAAGAACAAGGGGACACTGAGAAATTATTTGGACAAAAAGGAGACGGTGTTGCGGTAAAGAGTATATGTTTACGTTAACCAATTACGCCTCCACCGAAGATAATTATATAGATGTATATATGTTTAGGTGTTGGGTATTGTTCGAGTTACAATATTATGAATATATTGTCTTGTGAGGATTGTGAATTAAGCACACCAATTTTCTTGCATAGATGCCGATATGGAACAAAAATTAGGTGTTGTGATAATAGGTTAATTAACCATTTGTTTGTTTTAAAAAAAAATTCATTCTTGTGTAGACAATACCGCTTTGCGAGAAGTTGATGTAGTGTTAATTTGGATACTACTTTGTTGCCATTTGAATCCAAATCTGCGTTGCTTCATGTGATATTGTTTTTATAACTTGATCCTACACGATACCCGCTTATACTTATTTCTTTTGGGGTTTGAGAAGCTGGGAGGCGATGGTTTATGAGAACGAATCCACAATTTCACTGTCTAACAGAAAAAAAAAATGTTTAGAATCTGTTTGATATGTTCAGGATTTCGGATGATGAAAGAAACTGAGCTGACTGTAATGTTTTTGAACTACCTTGATGAAACACCACTGCAATTACCTCATGTATTATATGACAATAATATAAGACAACTGCCTGTTTCATCAATTACTATACACAGAAAGTATACTATAAGACAGCTATGTTTCATGAAGATGTGCAGTATTGATGGGTGTTATTTGTAGGACACATGCATGTTGTATGGAAGGGCTAGAATTGTTATAGAATGGTAATCACTTGTTGGACACGGTATAATTCAAAACTTGCTATAGACAAACGGCTTTGAATTTAATTGTTCTTTACGGTATCGATTGTAGTACATCCTTGCATGTCATCTACACTTCCATCCAATATTACGCAAATTATTAGCAGATTACAATTCATAATGTTTGCTTGCAAATATGTTATCCAAATAAGAATGGATAATCCTGAAACTATTGATAAAGCTGCTTGGAATAAAGAAATATTGCATGTCTTTTATGACCTTTGCATCAAGGCCATCGACATGGGAATGAGACCGAATACTCATTTCGACAAGGTTTGGTTGGAAATATTTGCTGACATCTTTCAAAGAACAAACCGGTCATGCATTTACGAAGACACAATTGAAGAACAAATGGGATGGCTGCAAAAAGGATTGGAGGATATGGACGAAGCTCATTTCAGAAACTGGTGTGGGCTGGAGTAATGAATTAGGGACAATTTCTGCAAGTGATGAGTGGTGGAAAGCAAAAATTCAGGTTATTTGTCTGTTTCCTTAATTTTTAATTTGGTTAAATCTCAGTTTAGTAATTACCAAAATATTTAGGCAAGCCGCATTCCATTTGTTACGTGTAGGAAATAAGAGGAGTAAAAAAATTTAGGCAAGTCGCTATCGAACCGTCTTTACGTTTAAAGTTCGACGAGAATGTTCTCCAACATTGTAACTCTTTGGAGAGTATGCATGGGCACCATCTACTGGAGTCCTCCGTGATGATAATATTGGTGTTGTTGAGGATTCAAATGACAATGATGAACAACCTAATTTGGAAGAAGGAAGCGGTGATTCAGAAGAGGATGGAATTCCAAATTTCACCGATGATATGTGCAACATGGTTAGAGGGGTTAATATGTCAAGCGGTAGTAACACACGCGGCGGTGAAAAGAGAAAAGCAAGAGAACGTCTTGACATTCAAGCGGGGAAAAAAAAGAAGTTCCGGAATTGGGATGCAACTACGTCACGGTTTGATCAAATGGTTCACAACATGTCAAACAATAGTGATTCCACATCTATACATAGAGTTAAGAAAGGGTGTAGTATTCATGAGGTTATGGTGAGTTTGCACTTAATAGAAGGAGTTCATATTGGTAATGATTTTCATGTGTATGCTACTGAGTTCTTAGGTATGAGAAGGAATAGAGAAATGTGGTCAACTATGGGTAGTCTTGAAAACAAGATGAAATGGTTGCAGAAAATGTTTACACGGCGTAAAGCACCTTAGACGGAGAGGTATATATTGATCCCGAATGCCCCCGTAATTTATTTATTTGTTGCTAATATTATTATCTAAATTGTTATGTAACATGTTTTAAAAGGTCTTGTCAATTATTTATATTTGCAAAGATGCGAAGATGATAATCGACCGGGAATTGTTCGGGACTCTATTTGTAATTTTAACAATTCTCATCGACATGGAGAGACTTGTTTGCAAGTTCTAGTTTTCGGTTATGGAGCATTAATATTTGTTATTTTCATGCTAAGAATTTGTATATTAAAGTGTCGAAAAGTTGTAGTGTTATTCGATACTTGCTAAGTATTATGAATTGCAATCCGGAAAATTTCTATCATACAATGCAAGGAACTTGTGATAAAAACTTGTCATGTGTACTATCATGCAATGCAAGGAACTTGTGATAAAAACTTGATGTTGTAAACAAAAGGTTGTTAACTAATTAATTTTTATTTCCCATTACAAATGTGATGTGGATTAACGGGAAGGAAAAAAAACAATATACAAAATGTGAAACATATTAAAAAAGGTGAAAAGAAAATAATGCAAGGATTCGAAATACAAGTCGCATGCAAAAACTAGCTAACCGGTACACTTGCGATAGAACCGCTCCCGACCTTGCACTTTGGTTACAAAAGATAAAAAGAAAAAAGAAAAAAATGCAAGGATTCAAAATACAAGTCACATGCAAAAACTAGCTAAGCGGTACACTTTGTGATAGAACTACTCCCGACCTTGCACTTTGGTTATAGAAGATAAAAGTAATGAACACGGGTTGTTAAATACCGAACCTGTGTGACAAGGATGAACCAAAACAAAAGGGAAAATAAAAGGCAACCTCACTTGTACACAAAGCACCGTTATACGCAATGCTTTAAGAAGAGAAAACAAGGCGGCGAGAGACGAGAAAGGCGGGGGAACGAAATCATAGGATAGCAGAGGCAACCACGGGATAAACGGAGGGCCGCCACCACCACCAACCTTCCTCGTCGTCGCCACAACAACCATCGCCCTCATTGTTGTCAACGCGGCACCACCAACAGCGGGGATAGAAGCGACCACGGTAGGGGAAAACACAACAGAGGCGGTGAGAAGGAAGCGGGCGGCTTCGGGCGAAAAAAACGAGGGCCACCGCGGGATAAACACCGAGGCCACCACCGCCAACCTTCCTCGTCTCCACAACAGCAACCGTACGCCCTCATCGTCGTCAACAACGGCACCGGAAAGAGTGGGGATAGAAGCGACCCACGGAGGGAAAAACGCAGCGAGGGCGGTGAGAAGGAAGCGAGCGGCTTCGGAGGACGAAAAAATAGGGTCACCGCGGGGATAAAAACCGGGCCACCCCGCCAACCTTCCTCGTCTCCACCATATCAACGGTCGGCGACATTACATCAAGCGTAGCTGCACCATCGGCGGGGAAAGGAGCAAGCAAAATATAGTGGAGAGTGAGAAGAGCAGGAACAGAGGAACACCATCACTGAAGTTCACCACCGTTCCCCACCGTTCCCACCGCCAACCAGACTTCACCGCCGCCAAAGGTAACCTCCTCTGCCCTTCTCCTTCTCCTTCATTCAACGGTGAAGAGTGTATAATACACTCTCCACTTGTTCCCCAAGGCGAAAATTTTTATTCGGGTAAAAATGTGTTTCAATATTTTTGTTAGTGTGGAGACGTAGACTATAATAGTTGTGTGGTGTAAAATTAAATGATAAAGTATTATATCAGATATTATGTTTTATTTGGAAAAAAAATTGTTTAACATGATTCAATTGTTTATTTATCTAGGATTATACATGTAGAAGAAGCACGTTTAAATGCAATATTCAATAAAGCTCATGATGATGATTATGATAACATAATGGATCGTGTTGTTGATCACATTAATTATCGTGGTGATGATGACAATGGTGGATCGGGAGGGGATGGTGATGATGGCGCAAATGATGATGGCGATAATGATGACGACGATGATGATAGTGATGATGATGAAGAATCGTTTTGGAAGCGAGAATTTGATATTCAAAAGTTAGCTTTGTGCCCTGGCTAGGGCTTGCTACATGTATTATGTTAATTATATGCATAAAAAACCATGCATGGTTTCATACAATACGAGGCATGTGTTGGTTAACTAAAGTTTTACGAGGACATTGGCAGCGATGTGTCAACATGTTTAGAATGGACACATCAACTTTGTTGAGCACATGCGAGGTGATTTAGAAACAACGTATGGGTTAAAGCCTTCAAGAAGGATGAGTGTGATTGAAAAAGTTGCTATATTTCTATATACAATAGCACTAGGAGCATCAAGCGGGGAGGTTCAAGAGCGATTTCAACTTTGGGGAAGCTGTTAGTAGATGCATTAAAGAAGTCCTCGTGACCATATGTTTGTTTGCAGTCGATGTCAGAAAACCAAATGACTCGAGTTTTACAAGCACCCCACGAGAAATTGCAATGAATCCAAGATATATGCCTCATTTCAAGGTAAGAAAATTTTTTTATTAGTATTGTCGGTATTTAATACAAAAATTCTTTTATGCATTTTAGTAAGTAACGTCATCATATTATCGATGGGTTTTTTTATCAGAATTGTATTGGTGCAATTGATGGAACACATGTGCGGGCTTGCATATCAACCATAAATCAAATTCCATTTATTGGAAGAAAAGGTGTACCGACTTAAAACATAATGGTTGGTTGTAGTTTTGACATGCAATTCACGTTTGTGTGGGCGGGATGGGAAGGCAATGCCCACGATACATGTATTTTTCATGAGACTATTGAGAATATAAATATAAAATTCCCTAAACCACCAGAAGGTAATACAACATAACTTGTTATGTACTTATACATATAAAATTTGTTTTTTATTTACTAATTACATGATGAATGTTGATGTTGTTTCTAATTATAGGAAAATACTATTTGGTTGATGATGGATATCCAAATGAGTATGGTTATTTAGGTCCATATAAAGGTGAGAGATATCACTTACAAGATTTTAGGCGTCGTGGACAACCTAGAAATCGGCAAGAAGTTTTAATCGTGCACATTCATCGCTACGTAATGTCATAGAATGATCTTTTGGGGTATGGAAACAAAGGTGGAGGATTTTACAAAACATGTGCCTTATCCATACAAAAAACAAGTTGAATTTGTAATGGCATCCATGGCACTATATAATTACATTAGAAGAAGATCGCATGATGATGTTGCATTTGCGAGAATTTGATCGCAATCCCAATTATGTTCACGATGATATTTTACCGGATGTTGTTACACCTTGGGAAATCAATGGAAACTGATAGTCAAGGCGGGATGAATTTACGTGCGTGATGGGATTGCGAGATAGTTTAATAGAACAATAAAACATAATTTATATGAAGATTGTTTGTTTAATGATGTAATAAAGCGGTAGTTAACTCTACAATATTTCAATTACAAAACAAGAATATTAATATATGTCTTTTATAGTTATTTTAGTACCTCAATTTGAAAAGTTTGCTGTTTGGGATTATGGTAGCGTGGCGGTTCATAGTGCTTTTCATTAACGAAGAATCAATATAATATTTTTTTCATGTTGTAAAAAATTAATTTTGAGACCGGCACCACGAAAACGATCTGAAATAGTAAAAAAATCAAATTACAAAATTTTATTACGAAAAAAAAAATTTTAAATTTTTGGGAACACGGTTTGCACCGCATAAAAGCGATTACCAAACACATTAAAGCTTTTTTTGTTCAACCTCAATTTCAACCCGGTTTTAACCAAATATATATTTTTCCAAACCAACCTCAACTAAAAGTGTTTTTTATAAAACAATTTTTTCAAACCCCAACCACAACAACAACCTCAATACCAAACACATTAATGTGTTTAAATTGTTTCATTTGACCTAATTCTTTTTTTACATAGTTACACTTTAGTGTGTTTTATCTTGCTCATGCATGCATGTTGAATATTGATGAATATCTTCGTGCATCACTAGTTTATTTATGATATATCGCTCACGGAATGCATACATATGAAAACTTGAGGGTTGGGTAGGGGAGTAATGATACCCTATAACTTTCATTCGAGTTTAAGTTCATGAAACCATCGGCTCTTTGTTAAGTGATTGATATACATACCATTTCACCACCTACTAAGCCTTCATATTACTTTCATAAGGGTAATCATTGGGATAGTAAAGACTCTTTTGAGACTACATAGTGTCTACCTTAATGTCTTACGTAAAAAGATATAGAACTTACCTATAAGCTATTTGTTCCATAAATAAACATTGTTGCATTAATACATGCTTAACCCTAAAAAGCATCTTGAATTGCGGGACTTAAGGCTAATAACATAGCCGGCATTAAAAGAGATGACCTCCATTGAATATGGGTTGGATTACGAGAACCCTACGGTTGTTAGAAGAGGGAATTGCACGGAGATTGGTTGATATTAAATTACTATCCATAAAAAATGTGAGTTGCTGCGAAAATAACTTGAAGAAGCTCATCTCACATGAAAAGCATTCGCGGGGGATGAGTTTTTTGAAGAAATATGGGAGGAAATTATGAAGGCGTCGGTGCGGAATTCAGCAATTAAAGCCTTGATGCATTTTGGAACCTCGAGTACCGGTGCTTCACTTTTAGAAATATAGACATGTGTTCTACTTTAAAAGAGTATGGTTTATTGATTGAATTCCTTCAAAATCTATACAAAGTTTACTTCCACCAAATACATGACAAAATGCTAACTGAATTGGCCGAATTGATCAAAATTTCAGATCTCCATAAGATATTGAAGAAAAAAATGCTGACTAGCATAAAATGAAAGATGATCAAAGCGGTATTTAAAAGAATGAAGAATAAATCTAGCTTTATTGAAGAAAATATCGAGTACGGCTTTAAGAATCTTAAGATTGATGTTATTTCCAAATCTTACATGAATAGTCAATTTAGAAATGAATGCAACTTTTGTTATATAAAAACACTAGGATAAATCCATGATCTCTCATTCCATGTTAGTTGAGGAATAATCAAGAATATATATTATAGTCTTGTATTGATACATTATAAAACGAATTTTGAATTTTCTTGTAACTCTTTTTTTTATCCTGATCTCTCATTCCATTGCTGAGAGAGCAACTCCATCCAACTTGGTATTAATTGTGCACAATATTTCTTTTATTAGAATGCTCAAACAGTAGCGGATTGGGAGACAGTAGAAAAGAATTACATCCTAAAGGGAAAAGTTCACTCATGAACCTTTCTGTCGCTAACTATGAGACCAAACACATTTTCATTCTCCTTTTTAACAGAGGGAGATTGGTAGATCTTGGCAGATGTTAACCCACCGCTTTGTTGACGACTGACAAAGGTAAAAATGACACCGGGACAGCACAATAAAGAACAAACCTAAATGTCAGACATGACTGCCTCTTAGAAAGATGAACTCTGAGAAACGCAATTGTATATCAAAGCTCAGGAATGAAAAACACTGTTCTGAGAGAATATGGAAGGAAAATTGGAACACCCAAGTTGTTCTTCTCTCTTCTAGCCATCCATTATTCTTCCATTTCAGCCTAATGCAGGATATGACAGACCCACGTCATTCCCCTCATAACAAGCCACCAAGGAGACCAAATGCATGGTTCTACTGTCTTTTTCAAGCATAATGTCAGGATATAGTTTGATTGCCATCGCAAGTATCAAACCACTCAAATTGATCGCATTAAAATATCAAAAGCCAAAGACTACCCAAACTTGTGTATACATGACAAGTAAAGCTGATGTGAGGTCTGATGATGTATTTCTGCATGTAACCATATTGTGTAAAAATAATTATTAAGCATCTAAGTTTGAAGTATAATCCCCTCCAGTTAAATCTTTTATTTTTAGCTTCTGATTCCAGATATTACAGCATTACTCCAGTTTGCATGGCACTACATATGGAGGATCAATAGGGGCATGCTGGAGTGTGGTCAAGTCCTCTCAGATTTGCACTCCGAAAAGCAGCAGAGGCTGGGCTGCCTTTCTCAACCTAAACAAGACCTCTGTCAAATCTCTCACACAAGTTCCATCCACAATACCTATTCTGATCATAGGAGAGAAAGCAGGCAATGTAAACAATTTCAGGCAGGATAAATACCAAAGCAACATTCAGGCTATACAAAATTCGTCTGCAGTCCATTGATCTGATGGAAGTTGATCGTCCAAGATTTCAACTTGCACTAATGTCAACCCAGTAAGATAACCAGCACATCTGCACGCACTGCCTATCTCACTTTCCATTCCCACCATTTTCTCAAGAAAGCTTGTCCCTGAATCACTTGGTATTCCAGACTACAGAAGACCCACTTTTCTGAATTCACATGGACAAAAACCATTCATGGCCTTCCCCATCAGAGCCATGGCAGCAGTGCTAGGAAACTGCTTCTTCCTGGAAGTCTAGTGCTGCCTCTGAACTCTCTGGCTTTGAAACTACCACAGCTCCAAGATTCTTTTTCGGAGATGCAGATGGATTATGAAACCACCTCTGAACCCAAACATGAGACAGTGTTATTTCTTGAATTTTCCTTTCTGGGTCAGTTGAATAGGATTTCTGCATTCCTCTGTAACTCTGCATCTGACATAGACACTTTACCATCAGACTCACTTGTCTTTGGTTCTGAAATAGTCTTTATGTCTTAGCATTTTGTTGAACAACTTACTAAGTTTCTGGTGGGATGATGCTTCTTCAACTTTGGAAGCACTTGCTTTGAGACGCTTAAACCATCTGCTGCAGGGGTCCAGTCTCACAGGAGTGTCGGGGCAATCACTAGATTTTGAATTTGTGGAGTGCTCGGCATGGGGAAGGAAGCATGGCATCCAAACTCTGGCTTCTTGAGGTGCTTGTCTCCATGTTTTCTGGTGACCTTGCCAAACCTGGAAGTACAATAAGTTCATGGTTTATATCAGGTAATTCTGGTGTTCATCTGTCCTGACTGAAGGCATTCCAGCTTGAGAAGCTTCAAGCTTCTGGACCTCGTTGATGTCCTACAAAGTTTATAACTAATCATGTGAACAAATGAGGCGACGGCCTTGTAAACATTGACTCTGGAAGTTTTACAAGAGTTATGAGCTCTTACATAAATTCCTTGGCCTAAGCAAAGAAAAACTAACAAAACAAGGCAAAACACTAATAGAATATAACTATTATTTGTGGTGGCATGATTTCAAAGCCTAAAGGTAAAAATCCACCAAATTCCTGGGTGGCCATGGCAACTAAAACAGCTGTGTGAAATGTGACCTAACAAAAGTAAATGAGTAGATCAAATGCGTTGTCTAACAAACAATGTGCATAAGACAATGTTTTTACCTTCCACTAGTTTTGTAAATACCCAGTGACCTTAGAAAATCACTAGGGGGGACACTATGGCTTAGAGATCAGAAAGGAGTAAAGTTTTTATCTGACTGCAATAGAAGCCACACCTGTAACACAAGAAAAAAACTCACTAATTTACAAACTAGGACTACACTAAAAAGATACAAAACTCATAGAACACTGTTCAGATTAAGTGAATTATATTTAGCATCTTCATCTGAGGGCTGTGCTCCAAAGCATAGATTATCCCAACACTACAGTCACAAGGTTTAACTAAACCATCCATGCACCTCAAGATATGGACCATACATACCAGATAGATGGTTCTCACAGAAAGCATCCATGTCCATGTGGTGTCAGTTTCAGCAGATGAATCACTCTCTTCATTGACAGCAGAAGTATTGGCATTCTTAGTGTTTTCTTTTCCTTCAGCTAATGAATCACATTCTCCTTAACAACTGCAGAAGTCTTAACATTTCCAGTGCTCTCTTTTCCTTCACTCCCTGTGGAGCTGTCCAGAGGTAGCAGCTTCACTCCTTGTGACATGGAAACCAAAATCCGGAGATATTGCAAGGAGTTCAGTCTACCACTTTCCCTTAATTTCAGTCGGATATTGCTGACTACTCTAAACATCTGAGCACTATCAGGTAAGTTCGTCAGTCTTTTTTTTTTTATCAGAGAAAAATGATGAGTGGTCTGAGTGTACGTCGGAGGACCTCTAGAAAATTCTTCAATGGAGTCTAGTTAGCAGTACGTATTCTCATTTAGTCTCCCATTGTGAACGGAGGGCGAGTGTTGATGGTGCATATCAGTCCGTCATAATTTTTCTAATTGGCTATCACCTCTGGTACTGATCTACTAGGAAGTAATTCCGAAGTCAGAACGATTTGGCATCATACTGAAATGACTCTCTTCTTTGATCATTGCTTGTTGAGGGATCACTTGAAAGAGAAGACCTGCATTTTTATTCATTTTCATCTCCTTGAGCCAAAGATGTGTGGAGCCTGGTTTGTGTTTGAATAACCTAGAGAAAAAGGAATTTAGGATTGGAGCCCTTCCAACTTCAAATTCATATGGCACAATATCTGGGGTTGACTTTACCAGCGTCGTGTCGAACATGTGCGATAAACATCTCCTGCTCATCACATAGTAAACTATTGGACTTGACCCATGCTCTGGAACCAATTTTGAGATCTTTAGCCTGAAACTGAGATTTTCTACTTTCTTGAATTTCCACCTCAGGAAGAGCCTGTGCCGGTATTGAGGGTAGGTGATCCTCCATTTCTCCCGAGGGAAACATCATATTCAGAATTGGTACCCAATTCGTGACTTTAAGACTCCTTCACGATTGTTAGAGGAACATCATTCTCCGGATATAAAACACTCTCCCTATCTTGAGAAGGTTTGAACATCGCAAAAGAAGACTGTCCCTCAAACATTTCATTCCTCAACCTTTTCGGACTCATTGTAAGGTTATCGTTCATGACGTTGATCCTTTTCCCCATGTTTACTTCTCAAGTCCCGTGACAAATTTAGAACTACTCAGGTTTCATCTCTGGCCCACTAAGTAAGCTGTGATATTTGTTACCATTACCAACTTCCGGAGGATCATGACCTGAGATTGTTTTGAAGCTTCATTTGCTTTCCTGCAACTCTTGCGCGTCCAGTGAGAAATCCAAATAGACTGGCACTGCTTCGTGGACTTTACGGGAATATCATCCCTATCTTGATATGACTGTAGCACGTGATCAGACATGATGAAGTGGGATTTACAGAAGAATGCTTCAAAGTGTCACAGAATTCCTCCAAGGCTATTCACGTGAAGATGCAGTCAACCAAGTTAAAGTTCAGGCTTTTTGATGGCCTGCTTCAACCGGGCTATGGACCTAGCCACCACACCAGCAATCATAACCACCTGACGGCAATTAAAATGAATATAAGAAAAATAAACCCAATTTGTCAAAATTATCTCAAATTCGCAAACTTTAAAGGTGGCAGCGTCTACAACATGTGAATCGTCTCATTTTCATTTTTTTCCTAACTTTTTTTTTTTATTCAAAAAGCAAATAAAAAAAACAAGATTTCACTGCAAGCATCTAACTTTAGTACATGTTAACCAAGAACAAAATAAATCCCACTAAAGGAAAATAGCTAATATCATTCCAAAAAAAAAAAGTCTACTAAAACCAAACTTACACTATTGAGAAGTACAAACCTAAAGGTCGAAAAAGAGAAATATTACTTTATCTCATATTACTTACACGCTCATTCATGAACACATAAAAAAGGGGTAGAATGTGTAAGCAAGCTTACAGTTTTATCAACCTCTTCTCTGATTTCCTCTGTAATCACACAGATCCATGGTTGAAAACATCACTGGGGTGAAGATCAACTTCTTATTAACTTGAAGCCCTTTTCGGAGGGTCTGTAGAAGAGAGGAGAAATGTATGAAGCGGATGAAGAAGAAGAAAAAGAATCTAAGGAGGGTTGGTTGGTGCTTGAGTTGCTTCGAGTTCTCTGCCTTCTTTTGTCTTTCTCTTCTTGCTTAGCCACGGACTCATAAGCCGACGACATAAAACTGACCCCACTTACTTGCACTTTTCAATTCCTCTTTCCTCTATTCTTTTTTATTTTAATATTTTTGGCATCGGATTTGCTTTTATTTAAAAATAAATAAATAAATAAGCAACAACCATAAATCACATGACAATTACGTTTTTTCATGTCATTCCTAAATTATAAGCAAAGACCACAAGATTTAGCTTGTAATACCAAGCTTTTACCACAACTAAAGTTTTATTAAGTGGATATTAAAAATCCTCAGAAAGCTTGCAGCCATATTAGTTAGTGTTCTAGGGATTCAATCTTACGTGCCAAACACCATTGCAATTAGGGTATCATCTCCATTGTTTGAAAACAATGGATGTATGTATTGATACTTTAATGCATTGTAACTTACTGTGTAAAATAATTAATTGTTT
>JAGMVL010001266.1:0-41341 GCA_019202695.1 Populus x sibirica
TCCTTGGAGTTGTTGTGGGATCGCTACTCGGTGAAGCGCGAGGACTCGTCGCTCCAAACCACAGTACCGGTTCGAAAGGGGCATAACTTTTGATCTGACCGTTCGATCTCCCTCAAATTTTTACAGGAATTTCCGGCATCTGTTTTCCTTGAACTTGATGTGGGATCGCTACTTGGTGATTTGGAGGACTCGTCGCTCCAGACCAGAGTACCGGTTCGAAAGGGGCATAAATTTTGATGCGACCGTTGGATCTCCCTCAAATTTTTACAAGAGTTTCCTAAGTTGTTTTTCCTTAGAGTTGATATGGGATCACTAGTCGGTGATGCTGAGGACTCGTCGCACCAGACCAGAGTACCGGTTCGAAAGGGGTATAACTTTTGATCCGACCCTTGGATCTCCCTCAAATTTTTACAGGACTTTCTGGACGCTGTTTTCCTCGGAGTTGATATGGATCGCTACTCGGTCATAGGGAAGACTCGTCGCCCAGACCAGAGTAACGGTTCGAAAGGGGCATAACTTTTGATCCGACCGTTGGATCTCCCTTAAATTTTTACAGGAGTTTTCGGACACTATTTTCCTTGGAGTTGATGTGGGATCATGACACGACCAAAAGATTGATGTCTTTTCCCAAGTGCAGGAGTGTCGAAGTAATAAATAACCCGGCAAGACCGTGGTCGAACCACAGGGAGGTTACTTGTATAAATTATAAGCAATAATAATACAAAAGTAACAATAACAACAACAACAATAATAATAACAGTGATAATAATAATAGTGAAGAAGAAGAGGAAGAAGTTGATGAGAACTTTGAGATGAAAGATTCACGTAAGGATTAAACAATGATAACAACAAATGTCAAGGTTAGAGGATCCACTAATGGTATTTCAAACAAGTATAGTATAAACCCTTATTATTCAATTGGAAACCACACACAAGGAGGTTCCAATCGATTATAAATTGTTAACATGATTACATTAGCTATCTTATTCGAATAATGCTAATACTTGTAAATGTTGTCGGCATTCATGATTATAACTTATGTTAACAACAAATCAAGTTCCTTTCATAGCCCAGGTGTCGGTTATACCATACAAGTATGGGCTATGAAAGTGCCAAGTATTTGTTGTACCAAGTGTTATACAACATAAATCTAGATTAACCATTTAACAAGCAAAGTATTAAAAGTGAACAAGATAACAAATATAAAGCATGTTAGTATCCAACATTAAGGTCCATGTTAAGTTTATATTATACTTATTCTTACACCATTAGTGTACCCTTTTCACCTTGACATAATTAACTTAGTTAAACATAATGAAAGAAAGAGACATAAATAAACAAGGAAAGGAAATGAAAAGCATAAGCAAGAAATTAATATAAGCAAAACTTAAGCATTACAAAATATAAAGAGAGAGCAAGAGCATGATCTTGATCTGAACACCAAGATGCCTAAATACATGGCAAATGCCTCCTTTTATAGGCCAAAATTCGGAACTATTGATTTGTTGACTAAGTGATGAGTGGGTGGCCACATCTTGACTTGGTGACAATTCTTATCTTCTTGTCTGCCAAAAACGTCATTGATGATGTCATAATTTGAACAAACTTGAATCATGAAAGTTCTAGGGAATTGTCTCATCTTTCCAGGGTAAAAATTTGAGATCATTTGAACTTCTAGAACTCGAGATATGGGCTGAACACTGAACAGTGTCTGGGCTGCAGGACAGATTCAGACTTCTTCTTTGTTGCTACAATTTGGACTTGAAAACGGCCTTGTTAAATCTTGGGCTCCATATGAAAGTTGTAGGCCTATGTCTTATCTTTCTATCCATATAAAATGGACCTAAATCCAAGATCTACAGCTTCAGATATGACCCAATTACCGAACAGTGGAAAGTTTGGACTGCACCAAGCATCTCTTTTCTAAGTTTGGCCATCTCTTTGTCCTTTCAATTTCGTACTTCAACTCATCAATCAATTCTTTCATTTATGTGATAGGCCTGCATTTAAGATGAACATTTACCATAAATTAAAGGTATCTTATATAATTAGATATGTTATTATAAAACATGCTTTAGTTAAGGAGTTATTGATACTTCAAGTGCAAAATGATGATATAAAACCTTGATAAAAATGCACTTTTAAGTACTAATCACACCCCCCAACCAGCTTATTACTAGTCCCTAGTAATTAAGGCGTTGAAATAGAAAAACAATTTGCAAATTCCACAAAGCAAGGCATTCATCATTCAACTTCCATTAATCTATCCAGATAAACAAACTCTCATTAAATTTTGTATATCCGCTCAATATCTCTTAAACAAAATATTAATAAACCTTCCTTGTTATGTGCTCAATGTATGAAACATAGATGATGGGGCTTTTATTGGAAGAAAACAATATTTTGTTCTAATGTTTATGGTTAACTTCCTTGGGTTGGGATTATTTTATTTTATTTTACTCTTTTTTTTTAATATCTATACATATAACTTAAAACACAATGCATCTTTAACCCATGTAACGAGCTTTCGCCTAATGACTCCCAAACCAGTTGATCTTAGGGCATTAGGTGTTGAGACACCCCTACGAGCTTAGTAACCTCGGGTTGCGGAGATGCGATACGTAGATAGTGCAATGTTTGATTCCCTTAAGCTTTTCTCCTTAACCCATGTAACAAGCTTTGGGCCAATAGCTCCCAAGTCGGTTGACTTTAGGGTATTAGGTGTTAAAACACCCCTTCGGGCTTAATTGCTTAGGTTAGGGAGGCTACGAAACCAAACTTATCTACGTTCTTATTATCATCATTTTTTTCCTTTTTTTTCTTTTTTTTTTTTGCAAATTATAGACTATCCCTATCCCTTAGTTGTTACCTTTAACAAAAGAACATAAATAATGTAATAATCCAATGTGCAACCCACAATCATATGTTAAAGTGTGTGTGTGAAAATGAAGGTTTAAGAATATTTGTTAAATGAGTATAGGAGCAGAACCAAGTGATAACAATGCGAGAGTTTGTAAACCCGAATATTTCAAGAAGTATTCTAATAGGCCTTGTTATGAATATTGCAAATAACCATTAGAAAATGTTTACTAAGATGCGTCTCAAGAGTCATTCCCCCTTACTCGCCATCCTAGTAATAACGCGTTTGCCAAATGGTTTTTAAAATAAAAACAGTTAGTTCGTTAGTTTTTTTTTTTTTAAAAAATACTACTACCCTCTCCCCCCCAACCAAAACGAGACATTGTCCTCAATGTCCTAAGGTAGAAAGATAGAGTATAGAAGACATCACCTGAAACAACGAACACTGACAAACCTGAAACACACTTAAACAAGAACAAAATACTATGTGAGAAATAAAACCAAAAGACACAAGGATTCACAAACGAAGGCTCAAATCCAATCTAAGCTTTTTACGGCTTTACGTAGTTGACCAATTGATGCGACTCATGGAAGGATCAATTACGTGGGTGAAAGATTGTAGTTTGTCGATCAATTGTTCAGAAGAGCAACGAGAGATTATGATTTGCCGTGCCGAAGATGTTAGAAATTCCCTGTTCCATGACTTGATCAAGAAAAGACAACAAAGTATCATAAAAACCATTAACATTGAGCAAACCTATAGGTTTATGGTGAATGTGAAGTTGGGCCCAAGAGGAAATATGAAAGATCTCTTCCAATGTGCCTGCACCACCTCGGTAAGGCAATGAAGGCATCAACATGGTTAAACATTGTATTCATTCGATCAAACATTGTGGAGACCCCGTAGTTCCTCTCCAATTGTTCTTCCAATGATGTCCCTTTTGTTAAAGCTTCTGGGGACGACCCCCAAAACTTGACTACCTCCTAAAAATGCAGCTATTGCCACACCCCCCATTAACCCAAGGTCTGCCTCCCCTATACACTAAATGAATCTTTTCTCGCCTAGTACCCGACCAAGATGATTTGTCGCTTCTAAAAAAGCTATTTCCTTCCCAGGACTGGATCCACCGAAAACACAAATATTTTTTATGTGATAACTTGAGGGGCCTGCCATTTCTACACACTTCTATATCTGTCTAATGTAAGGGATGAGTAGAAATGAGGGGAAGGAAGAGAAGATTTTATAGATGAGAAATTAAAGATGCAATCATACCACCTATATGTAGGCCGGCTAGAGTCTCACACTCTCTCTCTCTCTTTATTTATTTATTTTGAAAGAGCATGTGTATGTACAGGTAGTTATGATTGTGGCTCACATCTTCCCTTGGTTTTACGTCCAAGAACGGCTTAAACGCCCTCTATGGGTAGGGGATAGGCTTCCCATCCAGTTTTCTTAAAACGGCAAACGGGGTCTTTATATAGGCTGATTCCCAAGACTAAGTCGATCACGTTCTTTATGGAAATGGGGTCATAAGTCTTGAAATGCACAATGCACATTTCCACCAGGATATGTCTTCAAAGTCAATAGAAGATTATCTAAAGATTCCTTATGTTTTGAAATAAATCCCGACTTTTGACAATTTTCACAAGCTTTGCGAGAATGCATGCGTGTCCTTGAACATGGTGGGCCAATAAAATCCATTTTGAAAGATTTTCGCTATGGTCTTTTTTGACGAGAAATGACTCCCACATGCTTCAGAATGACAAAATTTAATGACACTACTTACCTCATTGTCCGCAATGCATCTTTGAAATATTTGATTAGGACAATGTTTAAATAAGTTAGGGTCATCCCAATAAAATTTCTTCACTTCGTTCAAAAACTTACCTTTGTCTTCGGTACTCCAATGAGTTGGCAAGTCTCCCGAGGCAAGGAAATTGATATTTTTAGCAAACCAAGGCATTGAACTAAGAGAAAGTAAGGATTTGTCGGGAAAGTAATCATCGGTTGGTGTGATGTCAGATATCGAATCTGTTGTCACTCTTGATAAAAGATTCGCATCAACATTTTTGGTGTCTTTTTCATCCGTGATTTCTTCCTGAGAATAAGCCATTTGCAAATCATCAAACTCAGTATTACTTAAAGTAGATTCAAATTGATCACAAACTAATTCTTCAATAAGATCTACTTCTTGTAAATCATTATCATCTCTAGGTTGCTTGCAAATGTTGAAAATATTCATCTCCAATGTCATGTTTCCAAAAGATAGCTTCATCAGTCCATTCCTACAATTAATCAATGCATTAGAAGTTGCAAGAAATGGACGTCCTAAAATAACAGGAAATGAATTACATGCTTCAACAAAGTTGTGTATCCAAGACAATAAAATCCACGGGATAAATGAATTTATCGACTTGTACTAACACATCTTCAACTATTCCTCTAGGCACTTTTACGGATCTATCGGCAAGTAAAAGAGTCACGGAAGTTGGTTTTAACTCACCTAGATTGAGACTTTGAAAAACCTGAATATGGAAGTAAATTCATACTAGCTCCAAGATCAAGTAAAGCTCTTTCAATTTTATATTCTCCAATAAAGCATGAAATTGTAGGACAACCAGGGTCTTTATATTTCAATGCATTATTGTTCGAAGAATGGCACTTACTTGTTCGGCTAAAAAGGCTTTCTTTTTCACATTCGGTTTTCGCTTCACGGTGCACAAATCTTTCAAAAATTTAGCATAAGAAGGAACCTGTTTAATAGCATCCAACAAAGGTATATTGATCCTTACTGTTTGAAAGTTTCAAAGATTTCGAGTTGTGATTGACTTTCCTTTGTTTGGTCATGGCATGAGGAAATGGAAGTCTTTGGCGGAGAATCGGTCTTTTCTTTGCAATGATCGGATTCAAGCCCTTCCTTACCCTCGGAAGATTGATTCATCATCATTCTCACAAGGTTCAAGAATGGGTTTTTTAATAACCTTACCACTGCGAAGAGTGATGACTGATTTGGCTTGATCCATATGTTGGCTTCCAGAACTACTTGCATTTACATTGTATTGCCCCTTTGGATTTTGTTGTGGTTGAGAAGGAAACTTACCTTTCTCTTGGAAAGCGAGAATGATGTCAATTTTGCAAGAGTATCTTTAAAATCTGTCATGCTTTGAGCAAGTTGAGTGTTAATTGCCTCTTGCTTTTCCATAAATGCATGCAATGTTTCCTCAAGATTTCTTCTAGGAGGTGGATCATAAGGAGGTGCATATCCATGAGAATTTTGGAAATTATGATGTGCTTGAAACGGTGGGTTGTGAAGTTTGAGCATTATTGCTCTCACTCTTCCAACCGAAATTTGGATGATTTCTCCAACCAGGGTTATATGTTTGCGAATATGGGTTATGGTTGGGCCTTTGAAAACCTGTTTAATGCATGGGCTTGTTCATGGAGACATTCTTTAAAAGAAGGCAAGGTTGGACGGTCATTGGTTGAATGTTCGTTGGTTTCACGGATTTGACATGCAATGTCTTGAACAGATTTTAGTTGACCACTCTTTTTTAATTCTAGTGCCTCAACCTTTCTAGCTAAAGATGCAAACTTGGCTTGGAGGTCATGATCTTCCCTAAAGTTGTACATACCTCCACTAGATGTATGAGGTTGGGTTTTACTTGGTGCCTCATAAGTACCTGTGGTGTCCCAATTTTGCGCATTTTCAGCTAGCAAGTCTAGGTATTCCATTGCTTCATGCGGAGGACTCGTCGCACCAGACCAGAGTACCGCTTCGAAAGAGACATAACTTTTGATCCGTCCGTTGGACCTCCCTCAAATTTTTAGAGGAGTTTCCGGACGTTGTTTTCCTCGGATTTGATATGGATCGCTACTCGGTGAGGAGGAGGACTCGTCGCTCAAGACCACAGTACCGGTTCAAAATGGTCATAACTTTTGATCCGTCCGTTGGATCTCCCTCAAACTTTTACAGGAGTTTACGGACGCTATTTTCGTTAGAGTTGATGTGGGATCGCTACTAGGTGAGGCGCAGGTCTCCTCGCTCCAAACCATAGTACCGGTTCGAAGGGGCATAACTTTTGATCCGACCGTTGGATCTCCCTCAAATTTTTACAGGAGTTTCCGGACGCTGTTTTCCTCGGAGTTGATATGGATCGCTACTCGGTGAGGCGGAGGTCTCGTCGCTCAAGACCACAGTACCGGTTCGAAAGGGTCATAACTTTTGATCCGTCCGTTCGATCTCCCTCAAATTTTTACAGGAGTTTCGGGACGCTGTTTTCCTTGGAGTTGATGTAGGATCGCTACTCGGGGAGGCGTTGGACTTGTCGCTCCAGACCACAGTATCGGTTCGAAAGGGGCATAACTTTTGATCCATCCGTTGGATCTCCCTCAAATTTTTACAGGAGTTTCCGGACGTTGTTTTCCTCGGAGTTGATATGGATTGCTACTTGGTGAGGCGGAGGTCTCGTCGCTCAAGACCACATTACCGGTTCGAAAGGGCATAACTTTTGATCCGACCGTTGGATCTCCCTCAAATTTTTACGGGAGTTTCGGAGATCTTTGTTTTCCGTTGGAGTTGATGTGGGATTGCTACTCGGTGATGCAGAAGATTCGTCGCTCCAGACCAGAGTACCGGTTCGAAAGGAGCATAACTTTTAATCCGACCGTTGGATCTCCCTCAAATTTTTACAGGAGTTTCTGAACGCTGGTTTCCTTGTGGTTGATGGGGATCGCTACTCGGTCATGCGGAGGACTCGTCGCTCCGGACATCGGTAGGTCCGGATCAAAATGGGCATAACTTTTGATCCGACCGTTGGATCTCCCTCAATTTTTTACAGGAGTTTCCGGACGCTGTTTTCGTTAGAGTTGATGTGGGATCGCTACTTGGTGAGGCGGAGGTCTCGTCGCTCCAAACCATAGTACCGGTTCGAAGGGGCATAACTTTTGATCCGAGCGTTGGATCTCCCTCAAATTTTTACAAGAGTTTCCGAACGTTGTTTTCCTTGGAGTTGATGTGGGATCGCTACTCGGTGAGGCGGAGGACTCGTCGCTCCAGACCAGATTTTTGGTTCGGAAGCGGCAAAACTTTTGATCCGACCGTTGGATCTCCCTCAAATTTTTACAGGAGTATCCGAACACTGTTTTCTTTGTGGTTGATGTGGGATCGCACGTCGGTGAGGGGCAAGTCTCGTCGCTCCAGACAAGAGTACGGGTTCGAAAGGGGCATAACTTTTGATCCGACCGTTGGATCTCCCTCAAATTTTTACAGGAGTTTCCGGACCTTTGTTTTCCTTGGAGTTGATGTGGGATCGCTACTAGGTGACGCGGAGGTCTCGTCGCTCCAAACCACAGTACCGGTTCGAAAGGGGCATAACTTTTGATCCGACCGTTGGATCTCCCTCAAATTTTTACAGGAGTTTCCGGACGCTGTTTTCCTTGGAGTTGATGTGGGATCGCTACTCGGTGAGGCGGAGGACTCGTCGCTCCGGACACGAGTACCGGTTCGAAAGGCCCATAACTTTAGATCCGACCGTTGGATCTCCCTCAAATTTTTCCAGGAGTATCGGACGCTGTTTTCCTTGGAGTTGATATGGAATGGCTACTCGGTGAGGCGGAGGACTCGTCGCTCCAGATCAGAGTATTGTTTCGGAAGGGGCATAACTTTTTATCCGACCGTTGGATCTCCCTCAAATTTTTACAAAAGTATCCGGACGCTGTTTTCCTTGGAGTTGATGTGGGATCGCTACTTGGTGATGTGGAGGACTCGTCGCTCCAGACCAGAGTACCGGCTAAAAAAGTGCTTAACTTTTGATCCGACCGTTGGATCTCCCTCAAATTTTTTCAGGAGTTTACGGACGCTGTTTTCATTGGAGTTGATGTAGGATCGCTAGTCGGTGAGGGCGGAGGTCTTGTCGCTCCCAGACCAGAGTACCGGTTCGAAAGGGGCATAACTTTTGATCCGACCATTGGATCTTCCTCAAATTTTTACAGGAGTTTCCGGACGCTATTTTCCTTGGAGTTGATGTGGGATCGCTACTCGGTGGGCGGAGGTCTCGTCGCTCGAGACTAGAGTACCGGTTCGAAAGGGGCATAACTTTTGATCCGACCGTTGGATCTCCCTCAAATTTTTACGGGAGTTTCCGGACGCTGTTTTCCTTGGAGTTGATGTGGGATCGCTACTCGGTGAGGCGGAGGTCTCGTCGCTCCAAACCATAGTACCGGTTCGAAAGGGGCATAACTTTTGATCCGACCGTTGGATCTCCCTCAAATTTTTGCAGGAGTTTCCGGATGTTGTTTTCCTTGGAGTTGATGTGGGATCGCTACTCGGTGAGGCGGAGGTCTCGTCGCTCCAGATCACAATACCGGTTCGAAAGGGCCATAACTTTTTATCCGACCGTTGGATCTCCCTCAAATTTTTACAGGAGTTTCCGGATGTTGTTTTCCTTGGAGTTGATGTGGGATCGCTACTCGGTGGCGGAGGTCTCGTCGCTCAGACCACAGTACCGGTTCGAAAGGGGCATAACTTTTGATCCGACCGTTGGATCTCCCTCAAATTTTTACGGGGAGTTTCCGGACGCTGTTTTCCTTGGAGTTGATGTGGGATCGCTACTTGGTGAGGCGGAGGTCTCGTCGCTCCAGACCAGAGTACCGGTTCGAAAGGGGCATAACTTTTGATCCGACCGTTGGATCTCCCTCAAATTTTTACAAGAGTTTCCGGACGCTGTTTTCCTTGGAGTTGATGTGGGATCGCTACTCGGTGAGGCGGAGGTCTCGTCGCTCCAGACCAGAGTACCGGTTCAAAAGGGGCATAACTTTTGATCCGACCGTTGGATCTCCCTCAAATTTTTACAGGAGTTTTCGGATGCTATTTTCCTTATGAGTTGATGTGGGATCGCTACTCGGTGAGGCGGAGGTCTCGTCGCTCAAGACCAGAGTACCGGTTCGAAAGGGGCATAACTTTTGATCCGACCGTTGGATCTCCCTCAAATTTTTATAGGAGTTTCCGGATGTAGTTTTCCTTGGAGTTGATGTGGGATCGCTACTCGGTGATGAGGCGGAGGTCTCGTCGCTCCGAGACAGAGTACCGGTTCGAAAAGGGCATAACTTTTGATCCGACCGTTGGATCTCCCTCAAATTTTTGCAGGAGTATCCGGACGCTGTTTTCCTTGTGGTTGATGTGGGATCGCTACTCGGTGAGGCGGAGGTCTCGTCGCTCTAGATTAGAGTACCGGTTCGAAAGGGGCATAACTTTTGATCCGACCGTTAGATCTCCCTCAAATTTTTATAGGAGTTTCCGGACGCTGTTTTCCTTGGAGTTGATGTGGGATCGCTACTCGGTGAGGCGGAGGTCTCGTCGCTCCAAACTAGCATACCGGTTCGAAAGGGGCATAACTTTTGATCCGACCGTTGGATCTCCCTCAAATTTTTACAGGAGTTTCCGGACGTTGTTTTCCTTGGAGTTGATGTGGGATCGCTACTCGGTGAGGCGGAGGTCTCGTCGCTCCAGACTAGAGTACCGGTTTGAAAGGGGCATAACTTTTGATCCGACCGTTGGATCTCCCTCAAATTTTTACAGGAGTTTCGGACGCCTGTTTTCCTTGGAGTTGATGTGGGATCGCTACTAGGTGAGGCGGAGGTCTCGTCGCTCCAGACCAGAGTACCGGTTCGAAAGGGGCATAACTTTTGATCCGACCGTTGGATCTCCCTCAAATTTTTACAAGAGTTTCCGGACGCTGTTTTCCTTGGAGTTGATGTGGGATCGCTACTCGGTGAGGCGGAGGTCTCGTCGCTCAGACCAGAGTACCGGTTCGAAAGGGGCATAACTTTTGATCCGACCGTTGGATCTCCCTCAAATTTTTACATGAGTTTCTGGACCGTTGTTTTCCTTGGAGTTGATGTGGGATCCCTACTCGGTGAGGCGGAGGTCTCGTCGCTCTAGACTAGAGTACCGGTTCGAAAGGGGCATAACTTTTGATCCGACCGTTGGATCTCCCTCAAATTTTTACAGGATTTTCCGGATGCTGTTTTCCTTGGAGTTGATGTGGGATCGCTACTCGATGAGGCGGAGGTCTCGTCGCTCCAGACTAGAGTACCGGTTCGAAAGGGGCATAACTTTTGATCCGACCGTTGGATCTCCCTCAAATTTTTACAGGAGTTTCCGACGTTGTTTTCCTTGGAGTTGATGTGGGATCGCTACTCGGTGAGGCGGAGGTCTCGTCGCTCCACCACAGAGTACCGGTTCGAAAGGGGCATAACTTTTGATCCGACCGTTGGATCTCCCTCAAATTTTTACGGGAGTTTCCGGATGTTGTTTTACTTGGACTTGATGTGGGATCGCTACTCGGTGAGGCGGTGGTCTTGTCACTCCAGATCAGAGTACCGGTTTGAAAGGGCATAACTTTTGATCCGACCGTTGGATCTCCCTCAAATTTTTACGGGAGTTTCCGGACGCTGTTTTCCTTGGAGTTGATGTGGAACGCTACTCGGTGAGGCGGAGGTCTCGTCGCTCCGGACTAGAGTACCGGTTCGAAAGGGGCATAACTTTTGATCCGACCGTTGGATCTCCCTCAAATTTTTACGGGAGTTTCCGGAGATTTGTTTTCCTTTGAGTTGATGTGGGATCGCTACTCGGTGAGGCGGAGGTCTCGTCGCTCCAGACCAGAGTACCGGTTCGAAAGGGGCATAACTTTTGATTCGACCGTTGGATCTTCCTCAAATTTTTCACAGCAGTTTCCGGACGCTGTTTTCCTTTGGAGTTGATGTGGGATTGCTACTCGATGAGGCGGAGGTCTCGTCGCTCCAAACGACAGAGTACCGGTTCGAAAGGGGCATAACTTTTGATCCGACCGTTCGATCTCCCTCAAATTTTTACAGGAGTTTCCGGACGTTGTTTTCCTTGGAGTTGATGTGGGATCGCTACTCGGTGAGGCGCAGGTCTCGTCGCTCCAGACCACAGTACCGGTTCGAAAGGGGCATAACTTTTGATCCGACCGTTGGATCTCCCTCAAATTTTTACAGGAGTTTCCGGACGCTGTTTTCCTTGGAGTTGATGTGGGATCGCTACTCGGTGAGGCGGAGGTCTCGTCGCTCCAGACTAGAGTACCGGTTCGAAAGGGGCATAACTTTTGATCCGACCGTTGGATCTCCCTCAAATTTTTACAGGAGTTTCCGGACGTTGTTTTCCTTGGAGTTGATGTGGGATCGCTACTCGGTGAGGCGGAGGTCTCGTCGCTCCAGACTACGAGTACCGGTTCGAAAGGGGCATAACTTTTGATCCGACCGTTGGATCTCCCTCAAATTTTTACAGGAGTTTCCGGACGCTGTTTTCCTTGGAGTTGATGTGGGAGCGCTACTCGTTGAGGCGGAGGTCTCGTCGCTCCACACTAGAGTAACGGTTCAAAAGGGGCATAACTTTTGATCCGACTGTTGGATCTCACTCAAATTTTTACAAGAGTTTCCGGACACTGTTTTCCTTGGAGTTGATGTGGGATCGCTACTCGGTGAGGCGGAGGTCTCGTCGCTCCAGACCAGAGTACCGGTTCGAAAGGGGCATAACTTTTGATCCGACCGTTGGATCTCCCTCAAATTTTTACAGGAGTTTCCGGACGCTTGTTTTCCTTGGAGTTGATGTGGGATCGCTACTCGGTGAGGCGCAGGTCTCGTCGCTCCAGACCACAGTACCGGTTCGAAAGGGGCATAACTTTTGATCCGACCGTTGGATCTCCCTCAAATTTTTACAGGGAGTTTCCGGACGTTGTTTTCCTTGGAGTTGATGTGGGATCGCTACTCGGTGAGGCGGAGGTCTCGTCGCTCCAGACTAGAGTACCGGTTCGAAAGGGGCATAACTTTTGATCCGACCGTTGGATCTCCCTCAAATTTTTACAGGAGTTTCCGGAAGTTGTTTTCCTTGGAGTTGATGTGGGATCGCTACTCGGTGAGGCGGAGGTCTCGTCGCTCCAGACCAGAGTACCGGTTCGAAAGGGGCATAACTTTTGATCCGACCGTTGGATCTCCCTCAAATTTTTACGGGAGTTTCCGGACGCCGTTTTCCTTGGAGTTGATGGGGATCGCTACTCGGTCATGCGGAGGACTCGTCGCTCCGGACCAGAGTACCGGTTCGAAAGGGGCATAACTTTTGATCCGACCGTTGGATCTCCCTCAAATTTTTACAGGAGTTTCCGGACGTTGTTTTCCTTGTGAGTTGATGTGGGATCGCTACTCGGTGAGGCGGAGGTCTCGTCGCTCCGAGACGAGTACCGGTTCGAAAGGGGCATAACTTTTGATCCGACCGTTGGATCTCCCTCAAATTTTTACGGGAGTTTCCGGACGTTGTTTTCCTTGGAGTTGATGTGGGATCGCTACTCGGTGAGGCGGAGGTCTCGTCGCTCCAAGACCAGAGTACCGGTTCGAAAGGGGCATAACTTTTGATCCGACCGTTGGATCTCCCTCAAATTTTTACGGGAGTTTCCGGATGTTGTTTTCCTTGGAGTTGATGTGGGATCGCTACTCGGTGAGGCGGAGGTCTCGTCGCTCCAGACCAGTACCGGTTCGAAAGGGGCATAACTTTTGATCCGACCGTTGGATCTCCCTCAAATTTTTACGGGAGTTTCCGGACGTTGTTTTCCTTGGAGTTGATGTGGGATCGCTACTCGGTGAGGCGGAGGTCTCGTCGCTCGAGACACAGAGTACCGGTTCGAAAGGGGCATAACTTTTGATCCGACCGTTGGATCTCCCTCAAATTTTTACAGGAGTTTCGGATGTTGTTTTCCTTGGAGTTGATGTGGGATCGCTACTCGGTGAGGCGGAGGTCTCGTCGCTCCGGACCAGAGTACCGGTTCGAAAGGGGCATAACTTTTGATCCGACCGTTGGATCTCCCTCAAATTTTTACGGGAGTTTCCGGGACGCTTGTTTTCCTTGGAGTTGATGTGGGATCGCTACTCGGTGAGGCGGAGGTCTCGTCGCTCCGGACAGAGTACCGGTTCGAAAGGGGCATAACTTTGGATCCGACCGTTGGATCTCCCTCAAATTTTTACGGGAGTTTCCGGACGCTGTTTTCCTTGGAGTTGATGTGGGATCGCTACTCGGTGAGGCGGAGGTCTCGTCGCTCCAGACTAGAGTACCGGTTCGAAAGGGGCATAACTTTTGATCCGACCGTTGGATCTCCCTCAAATTTTTACGGGAGTTTCGGACGATTGTTTTCCTTGGAGTTGATGTGGGATCGCTACTCGGTGAGGCGGAGGTCTCGTCGCTCCAGACTAGAGTACCGGTTCGAAAGGGGCATAACTTTTGATCCGACCGTTGGATCTCCCTCAAATTTTTACGGGAGTTTCCGGACGTTGTTTTCCTTGGAGTTGATGTGGGATCGCTACTCGGTGAGGCGGAGGTCTCGTCGCTCCGAGACTAGAGTACCGGTTCGAAAGGGGCATAACTTTTGATCCGACCGTTGGATCTCCCTCAAATTTTTACGGGGAGTTTCCGGACGTTGTTTTCCTTGGAGTTGATGTGGGATCGCTACTCGGTGAGGCGGAGGTCTCGTCGCTCCAGACTAGAGTACCGGTTCGAAAGGGGCATAACTTTTGATCCGACCGTTGGATCTCCCTCAAATTTTTACGGGAGTTTCCGGACGATTGTTTTCCTTGGAGTTGATGTGGGATCGCTACTCGGTGAGGCGGAGGTCTCGTCGCTCCGGACCGAGTACCGGTTCGAAAGGGGCATAACTTTTGATCCGACCAGTTGGATCTCCCTCAAATTTTTTTACGGGAGTTTCCGGACGTTGTTTTACTTGGACTTGATGTGGGATCGCTGCTCGGTGAGGCGGAGGTCTCGTCGCTCCAGACTAGAGTACCGGTTCGAAAGGGCATAACTTTTGATCCGACCGTTGAATGTCCCTCAAATTTTTACGGGAGTTTCCGACGTTGTTTTCCTTGGAGTTGATGTGGGATCGCTACTCGGTGAGGCGGAGGTCTCGTCGCTCCGAGACTAGAGTACCGGTTCGAAAGGGGCATAACTTTTGATCCGACCGTTGGATCTCCCTCAAATTTTTACAGGAGTTTCCGGACGCTGTTTTCCTTGGAGTTGATGTGGGATCGCTACTCGGTGAGGCGGAGGTCTCGTCGCTCTAGACCACAGTACCGGTTCGAAAGGGGCATAACTTTTGATCCGACCGTTGGATGTCCCTCAAATTTTTACGGGAGTTTCCGGATCTTTGTTTTCCTTGGAGTTGATGTGGGATCGCTACTCGGTGAGGCGGAGGTCTCGTCGCTCCGGACCAGAGTACCGGTTCGAAAGGGGCATAACTTTTGATCCGACCGTTGGATCTCCCTCAAATTTTTACGGGAGTTCCGGACGCGTTGTTTTCCTTGGAGTTGATGTGGGATCGCTACTCGGTGAGGCGGAGGTCTCGTCGCTCCAGACAGAGTACCGGTTCGAAAGGGGCATAACTTTTGATCCGACCGTTGGATCTCCCTCAAATTTTTACGGGAGTTTCCGGATGTTGTTTTCCTTGGAGTTGATGTGGGATCGCTACTCGGTGAGGCGGAGGTCTCGTCGCTCCGGACTAGAGTACCGGTTCGAAAGGGGCATAACTTTTGATCCGACCGTTGGATCTCCCTCAAATTTTTACTGGAGATTTCAGACGTTGTTTTCCTTGGAGTTGATGTGGGATCGCTACTCGGTGAGGCGGAGGTCTTGTCGCTCCAGACCAGCGTACCGGTTCGAAACGGGCATAACTTTTGATCCGACCGTTGGATCTCCCTCAAATTTTTACAGGAGTTTCCGGACGTTGTTTTCCTTGGAGTTGATGTGGGATCGCTACTCGGTGAGGCACAAGTCTCGTCGCTCCAAACTAGCATGCCGGTTCGAAAGGGGCATAACTTTTGATCCGACCGTTGGATCTCCCTCAAATTTTTACGGGAGTTTCCGGATGCTTGTTTTCCTTGTGGTTGATGTGGGATCGCTACTCGGTGAGGCGGAGGTCTCGTCGCTCCGGACCCGAGTACCGGTTCGAAAGGGGCATAACTTTTGATCCGACCGTTGGATCTCCCTCAAATTTTTACGGGAGTTTCCGGACGCCTTTTTTCCTTGGAGTTGATGTGGGATCGCTACTCTCGGTGAGGCGGAGGTCTCGTCGCTCCGGACTAGAGTACCGGTTCGAAAGGGGCATAACTTTTGATCCGACCGTTGGATCTCCCTCAAATTTTTACGGGAGTTTCCGGATCGTTGTTTTCCTTGGAGTTGATGTGGGATCGCTACTCATTGAGGCGGAAGTCGCGTCGCTCCAAGCTAGAGTACCGGTTCGAAAGGGGTATAACTTTTGATCCGACCGTTGGATCTCCCTCAAATTTTTACGGGAGTTTCCGGACGCTGTTTTCCTTGGGGTTGATGTGGGATCGCTACTCGGTGAGGCGGAGGTCTCGTCGCTCCGGACAGAGTACCGGTTCGAAAGGGGCATAACTTTTGATCCGACCGTTGGATCTCCCTCAAATTTTTACGGGAGTTTCCGGACGATTGTTTTCCTTGGAGTTGATGTGGGATCGCTACTCGGTGAGGCGGAGGTCTCGTCGCTCTAGACGAGAGTACCGGTTCGAAAGGGGCATAACTTTTGATCCGACCGTTGGATCTCCCTCAAATTTTTACAGGAGTTTCCGGACGTTGTTTTCCTTGGAGTTGATGTGGGATCGCTACTCGGTGAGGCGGAGGTCTCGTCGCTCCAGACTAGAGTACCGGTTCGAAAGGGGCATAACTTTTGATCCGACCGTTGGATCTCCCTCAAATTTTTACAGGAGTTTCCGGACGCTGTTTTCCTTGTGGTTGATGTGGGATCGCTACTCGGTGAGGCGGAGGTCTCGTCGCTCCAGACCAGAGTACCGGTTCGAAAGGGGCATAACTTTTGATCCGACCGTTGGATCTCCCTCAAATTTTTACAGGAGTTTCGGACGCTGTTTTCCTTGGAGTTGATGTGGGATCGCTACTCGTGAGGCGGAGGTCTCGTCGCTCCAGACTAGAGTACCAGGTCGAAAGGGGCCTAACTTTGGATCCGACCATTGGATCTCCCTCAAATTTTTACGGGGAGAGTTTCCGGACGTTGTTTTCCTTGGAGTTGATGTGGGATCGCTACTCGGTGAGGCGGAGGTCTCGTCGCTCAAGACACGAGTACCGGTTCGAAAGGGGCATAACTTTTGATCCGACCGTTGGATCTCCCTCAAATTTTTACGGGAGTTTCCGGACGTTGTTTTCCTTGTAGTTGATGGGGATCGCTACTCGGTGAGGCGGAGGTCTCGTCGCTCCAGACCAGAGTACCGGTTCGAAAGGGGCATAACTTTTGATCCGACCGTTGGATCTCCCTCAAATTTTTACAGGAGTTTCCGGACGCTGTTTTCCTTGGAGTTGATGTGGGATCGCTACTCGGTGAGGCGGAGGTCTCGTCGCTCCAGACCAGAGTACCGGTTCGAAAGGGGCATAACTTTTGATCCGACCGTTGGATCTCCCTCAAATTTTTACAGGACTTTCCAGACGGTGTTTTCGTTAGAGTTGATGTGGGATCGCTACTCGGTGAGGCGGAGGTCTCGTCGCTCCGAGACTAGAGTACCGGTTCGAAAGGGGCATAACTTTTGATCCGACCGTTGGATCTCCCTCAAATTTTTACGGGAGTTTCCGGACGTTGTTTTCCTTGTGGTTGATGTGGGATCGCTACTCGGTGAGGCGGAGGTCTCGTCGCTCCGGACCACGAGTACCGGTTCGAAAGGGGCATAACTTTTGATCCGACCGTTAGATCTCCCTCAAATTTTTACAGGAGTTTCCGGACGTTGTTTTCCTTGGAGTTGATGTGGGATCGCTACTCGGTGAGGCGGAGGGCTTGTCGCTCCGGACTAGAGTACCGGTTCGAAACGTGCATAACTTTTGATCCGACCGCTGGCTCTCCCTTAAATTTTTGCAGGAGTATCCGGACGTTGTTTTCCTTGGAGTTGATGTGGGATCGCTACTCGGTGAGGCGGAGGTCTCGTCGCTCCAGACCAGAGTACCGGTTCGAAAGGGGCATAACTTTTGATCCGACCGTTGGATCTCCCTCAAATTTTTATAGCAGTTTCCGGATCTGTTTTCCTTGGAGTTGATGTGGGATCGCTACTCGGTGAGGCGGAGGTCTCGTCGCTCCAGACAGAGTACCGGTTCGAAAGGGGCATAACTTTTGATCCGACCGTTGGATCTCCCTCAAATTTTTACAGGAGTTTCCGGACGTTGTTTTCCTTGGAGTTGATGTGGGATCGCTACTCGGTGAGGCGGAGGTCTCGTCGCTCCGGACTAGAGTACCGGTTCGAAAGGGGCATAACTTTTGATCCGACCGTTGGATCTCCCTCAAATTTTTACGGGAGTTTCCGGACGTTGTTTTCCTTGGAGTTGATGTGGGATCGCTACTCGGTGAGGCGGAGGTCTCGTCGCTCCAGACGAGTACCGGTTCGAAAGGGGCATAACTTTTGATCCGACCGTTGGATCTCCCTCAAATTTTTACGGGAGTTTCCGGACGCTTGTTTTCCTTGGAGTTGATGTGGGATCGCTACTCGGTGAGGCGGAGGTCTCGTCGCTCCGGACAGAGTACCGGTTCGAAAGGGGCATAACTTTTGATCCGACCGTTGGATCTCCCTCAAATTTTTACGGGAGTTTCCGGACGTTGTTTTCCTTGGAGTTGATGTGGGATCGCTACTCGGTGAGGCGGAGGTCTCGTCGCTCCAGACTAGAGTACCGGTTCGAAAGGGGCATAACTTTTGATCCGACCGTTGGATCTCCCTCAAATTTTTACGGGAGTTTCCGGACGCTTGTTTTCCTTGGAGTTGATGTGGGATCGCTACTCGGTGAGGCGGAGGTCTCGTCGCTCCAGACTAGAGTACCGGTTCGAAAGGGGCATAACTTTTGATCCGACCGTTGGATCTCCCTCAAATTTTTACGGGAGTTTCCGGACGTTGTTTTCCTTGTGGTTGATGTGGGATCGCTACTCAGTGAGGCGCAAGTCTCGTCGCTCCGGACTAGAGTAACGGTTCGAAAGGGGCATAACTTTTGATCCGACCGTTGGATCTCCCTCAAATTTTTGCGGGAGTATCCGGACGTTGTTTTCCTTGGAGTTGATGTGGGATCGCTACTCGGTGAGGCGGAGGTCTCGTCGCTCCGGACCGAGTACCGGTTCGAAAGGGGCATAACTTTTGATCCGACCGTTGGATCTCCCTCAAATTTTTACGGGAGTTTCCGGACTTTGTTTTCCTTGGAGTTGATGTGGGATCGCTACTCGATGAGGCTGAGGTCTCGTCGCTCCAGACGAGTACCGGTTCGAAAGGGGCATAACTTTTGATCCGACCGTTGGATCTCCCTCAAATTTTTACAGGAGTTTCCGGACGTTGTTTTCCTTGGAGTTGATGTGGGATCGCTACTCGGTGAGGCGGAGGTCTCGTCGCTCCAGACCAGAGTACCGGTTCGAAAGGGGCATAACTTTTGATCCGACCGTTGGATCTCCCTCAAATTTTTACGGGAGTTTCCGGACGGTGTTTTCGTTAGAGTTGATGTGGGATCGCTACTCGGTGAGGCGGAGGTCTCGTCGCTCCAGACCAGAGTACCGGTTCGAAAGGGGCATAACTTTTGATCCGACCGTTGGATCTCCCTCAAATTTTTACGGGAGTTTCCGGACGTTGTTTTCCTTGGAGTTGATGTGGGATCGCTACTCGGTGAGGCGGAGGTCTCGTCGCTCCAGACCAGAGTACCGGTTCGAAAGGGGCATAACTTTTGATCCGACCGTTGGATGTCCTTCAAATTTTTACGGGAGTTTCCGGACGTTGTTTTCCTTGGAGTTGATGTGGGATCGCTACTCGGTGAGGCGGAGGTCTCGTCGCTCCAGACCAGAGTACCGGTTCGAAAGGGGCATAACTTTTGATCCGACCGTTGGATCTCCCTCAAATTTTTACTGGAGTTTCCGGACGTTGTTTTCCTTGTGGTTGATGTGGGATCGCTACTCGGTGAGGCGGAGGTCTCGTCGCTCCAGACCAGAGTACCGGTTCGAAAGGGGCATAACTTTTGATCCGACCGTTGGATCTCCCTCAAATTTTTGCAGGAGTATCCGGACGCTGTTTTCCTTGGAGTTGATGTGGGATCGCTACTCGGTGAGGCGGAGGTCTTGTCGCTCCGGACCAGAGTACCGGTTCGAAAGGGGCATAACTTTTGATCCGACCGTTGGATCTCCCTCAAATTTTTACGGGAGTTTCCGGACGCTGTTTTCCTTGGAGTTGATGTGGGATCGCTACTCGGTGAGGCGGAGGTCTCGTCGCTCCAGACCAGAGTACCGGTTCGAAAGGGGCATAACTTTTGATCCGACCGTTGGATCTCCCTCAAATTTTTACAGGAGTTTTCAGATGTTGTTTTCCTTGTGGTTGATGTGGGACTGCTACTCGGTGAGGCGGAGGTCTCGTCGCTCCAAACCAGAGTAACGGTTCGAAAGGGGCATAACTTTTGATCCGACCGTTGGATCTCCCTCAAATTTTTGCGGGAGTTTCCGGACGTTGTTTTTTCCTTGGAGTTGATGTGGGATCGCTACTCGGTGAGGCGGAGGTCTCGTCGCTCCGGACTAGAGTACCGGTTCGAAAGGGGCATAACTTTTGATCCGACCGTTGGATCTCCCTCAAATTTTTACGGGAGTTTCGGACGACGTTGTTTTCCTTGGAGTTGATGTGGGATCGCTACTCGGTGAGGCGGAGGTCTCGTCGCTCCACTAGAGTACCGGTTCGAAAGGGGCATAACTTTTGATCCGACCGTTGGATCTCCCTCAAATTTTTACGGGAGTTTCCGGATGTTGTTTTCCTTGTGGTTGATGTGGGACTGCTACTCGGTGAGGCGCAGGTCTCGTCGCTTCAAACCAGAGTAACGGTTCGAAAGGGGCATAACTTTTGATCCGACCGTTGGATCTCCCTCAAATTTTTGCGGGAGTATCCGACGTTGTTTTCCTTGGAGTTGATGTGGGATCGCTACTCGGTGAGGCGGAGGTCTCGTCGCTCCGGACTAGAGTACCGGTTCGAAAGGGGCATAACTTTTGATCCGACCGTTGGATCTCCCTCAAATTTTTACGGGAGTTTCCAGACGCTGTTTTCCTTGGAGTTGATCTAGGATCGCTACTCGGTGAGGCGGAAGTCTCCTCGGCGCAGACTAGATTATCGGGTCGAAAGGGGCATAACTTTGGATCCGACCGTTGGATCTCCCTCAAATTTTTACAGAGAGTTTTCCGGACGATTTGTTTTCCTTGTGGTTGATGTGGGATCGCTACTCGGTGAGGCGGAGGTCTCGTCGCTCCGAGACAGAGTACCGGTTCGAAAGGGGCATAACTTTTGATCCGACCGTTGGATCTCCCTCAAATTTTTGCGGGGAGTATCCGGACGCATTGTTTTCCTTGGAGTTGATGTGGGATCGCTACTCGGTGAGGCGGAGGTCTTGTCGCTCCGGACAGAGTACCGGTTCGAAACGTGCATAACTTTTGATCCGACCGTTGGATCTCCCTCAAATTTTTACAGGAGTTTCCGGACGATGTTGTTTTCCTTGGAGTTGATGTGGGATCCCTACTCGGTGAGGCGGAGGTCTCGTCGCTCAAGATCGAGTACCGGTTCGAAAGGGGCATAACTTTTGATCCGACCGTTGGATCTCCCTCAAATTTTTACGGGAGTTTCCGGATGTTGTTTTCCTTGTGGTTGATGTGGGATCGCTACTCGGTGAGGCGGAGGTCTCGTCGCTCCGAGACCGAGTACCGGTTCGAAAGGGGCATAACTTTTGATCCGACCGTTGGATCTCCCTCAAATTTTTGCGGGAGTATCGGGATGTTGTTTTCCTTGGAGTTGATGTGGGATCGCTACTCGGTGAGGCGGAGGTCTCGTCGCTCCAGACCAGAGTACCGGTTCGAAACGGGCATAACTTTTGATCCGACCGTTGGATCTCCCTCAAATTTTTACAGGAGTTTCCGGACGCTGTTTTCCTTGTGGTTGATGTGGGATCGCTACTCGGTGAGGCGGAGGTCTCGTCGCTCCAGACCGAGTACCGGTTCGAAAGGGGCATAACTTTTGATCCGACCGTTGGATCTCCCTCAAATTTTTTGCAGAGATATCCGGGACTGTTTTCCTTGGAGTTGATGTGGGATCGCTACTCCGTGAGGCGGAGGTCTTGTCGCTCCAGACTAGAGTACCGGTTCGAAACGTGCATAACTTTTGATCCGACCGTTGGATCTCCCTCAAATTTTTACAGGAGTTTCCGGACGCTGTTTTCCTTGGAGTTGATGTGGGATCCATACTCGGTGAGGCGGAGGTCTCGTCGCTCTAGATCAGAGTACCGGTTCGAAAGGGGCTTAACTTTGGATCCGACCGTTGGATCTCCCTCAAATTTTTACAGGAGTTTGCGGATGCTGTTTTCCTTGTGGTTGATGTGGGATCGCTACTCGGTGAGGCGAGGTCTCGTCGCTCCAGACCCAGTACCGGTTCGAAAGGGGCATAACTTTTGATCCGACCGTTGGATCTCCCTCAAATTTTTGCAGGAGTATCCGGACGTTGTTTTCCTTGTGGTTGATGTGGGATCGCTACTCGGTGAGGCGGAGGTCTCGTCGCTGCAGACTAGAGTACCGGTTCGAAACGTGCAAAAATTTTGATCCGACCGTTGGATCTCCCTCAAATTTTTACGGGAGTTTTCGGGACGTTGTTTTCCTTGTGGTTGATGGGGATCGCTACTCGGTGAGGCGGAGGTCTCGTCGCTCCGGACCAGAGTACCGGTTCGAAAGGGGCATAACTTTTGATCCGACCGTTGGATCTCCCTCAAATTTTTGCAGGAGTATCCGGACGCTGTTTTCCTTGGAGTTGATGTGGGATCGCTACTCGGTGAGGCGGAGGTCTCGTCGCTCCAGACCGCAGTACCGGTTCGAAAGGGGCATAACTTTTGATCCGACCGTTGGATCTCCCTCAAATTTTTACGGGAGTTTCCGAGATGTTGTTTTCCTTGGAGTTGATGTGGGATCGCTACTCGGTGAGGCGGAGGTCTCGTCGCTCCAAGACCAGAGTACCGGTTCGAAAGGGGCATAACTTTTGATCCGACCGTTGGATCTCCCTCAAATTTTTACGGGAGTTTCCGGACGTTGTTTTCCTTGGAGTTGATGTGGGATCGCTACTCGGTGAGGCGGAGGTCTCGTCGCTCCAGACCAGAGTACCGGTTCGAAAGGGGCATAACTTTTGATCCGACCGTTGGATCTCCCTCAAATTTTTACGGGAGTTTCGGACGTTGTTTTCCTTGTGGTTGATGTGGGATCGCTACTCGGTGAGGCGGAGGTCTCGTCGCTCCAGACCCAGAGTAACGGTTCGAAAGGGGCATAACTTTTGATCCGACCGTTGGATCTCCCTCAAATTTTTGCAGGAGTATCCGGACGCTGTTTTCCTTGGAGTTGATGTGGGATCGCTACTCCGTGAGGCGGAGGTCTTGTCGCTCCAGACCAGAGTAACGGTTTGAAAGGGGCATAACTTTTGATCCGACCGTTGGATCTCCCTCAAATTTTTACAGGAGTTTCCGGACGTTGTTTTCCTTGGAGTTGATGTGGGATCGCTACTCGGTGAGGCGGAGGTCTCGTCGCTCCAGACCCGAGTACCGGTTCGAAAGGGGCATAACTTTTGATCCGACCGTTGGATCTCCCTTAAATTTTTACAGGAGTTTTCGGATGTTGTTTTCCTTGTGGTTGATGTGGGACTGCTACTCGGTGAGGCGCAGGTCTCGTCGCTTCAAACCAGAGTAACGGTTCGAAAGGGGCATAACTTTTGATCCGACCGTTGAATCTCCCTCAAATTTTTGCTGGAGTATCCGGACGTTGTTTTCCTTGGAGTTGATGTGGGATCGCTACTCGGTGAGGCGGAGGTCTTGTCGCTCCGGACCAGAGTACCGGTTCGAAACGTGCATAACTTTTGATCCGACCGTTGGATCTCCCTCAAATTTTTACGGGGAGTTTCCGGACGTTGTTTTCCTTGGAGTTGATGTGGGATCCCTACTCGGTGAGGCGGAGGTCTCGTCGCTCCACACAGTACCGGTTCGAAAGGGGCATAACTTTTGATCCGACCGTTGGATCTCCCTCAAATTTTTACAGGAGTTTTCAGATGCTGTTTTCCTTGTGGTTGATGTGGGACTGCTACTCGGTGAGGCGCAGGTCTCGTCGCTCCAAACCAGAGTAACGGTTCGAAAGGGGCATAACTTTTGATCCGACCGTTGGATCTCCCTCAAATTTTTACGGGAGTTATCCGGACGCTGTTTTCCTTGTGGTTGATGTGGGATCGCTACTCGGTGAGGCGGAGGTCTCGTCGCTGCAGAGCAGAGTACCGGTTCGAAACGTGCATAACTTTTGATCCGACCGCTGGCTCTCCCTCAAATTTTTACGGGAGTTTCCGGACGATGTTGTTTTCCTTGGAGTTGATGTGGGATCGCTACTCGGTGAGGCGGAGGTCTCGTCGCTCAAGACCCGAGTACCGGTTCGAAAGGGGCATAACTTTTGATCCGACCGTTGGATCTCCCTCAAATTTTTACAGGAGTTTGCGGATGCTGTTTTCCTTGTGGTTGATGTGGGATCGCTACTCGGTGAGGCGCAGGTCTCGTCGCTCCGGACCACAGTACCGGTTCGAAAGGGGCATAACTTTTGATCCGACCGTTGGATCTCCCTCAAATTTTTGCGGGAGTATCCGGACGTTGTTTTCCTTGGAGTTGATGTGGGATCGCTACTCCGTGAGGCGGAGGTCTTGTCGCTCCGGACAGAGTACCGGTTCGAAACGTGCATAACTTTTGATCCGACCGTTGGATCTCCCTCAAATTTTTACGGGGAGTTTCGGATCGTTGTTTTCCTTGGAGTTGATGTGGGATCCATACTCGGTGAGGCGGAGGTCTCGTCGCTCAAGACCAGAGTACCGGTTCGAAAGGGGCATAACTTTTGATCCGACCGTTGGATCTCCCTCAAATTTTTACAGGAGTTTCCGAGATGCTTGTTTTCCTTGTGGTTGATGTGGGATCGCTACTCGGTGAGGCGGAGGTCTCGTCGCTCCAGACCACGAGTACCGGTTCGAAAGGGGCATAACTTTTGATCCGACCGTTGGATCTCCCTCAAATTTTTGCGGGAGTATCCGGATCGTTGTTTTCCTTGGAGTTGATGTGGGATCGCTACTCGGTGAGGCGGAGGTCTCGTCGCTCGCTCCGACAGAGTACCGGTTCGAAACGTGCATAACTTTTGATCCGACCGTTGGATCTCCCTCAAATTTTTACGGGAGTTTCCGGACGACTGTTGTTTTCCTTGTGGTTGATGTGGGATCGCTACTCGGTGAGGCGGAGGTCTCGTCGCTCCGGACCACGAGTACCGGTTCGAAAGGGGCATAACTTTTGATCCGACCGTTGGATCTCCCTCAAATTTTTGCGGGAGTATCCGGACGTTGTTTTCCTTGGAGTTGATGTGGGATCGCTACTCGGTGAGGCGGAGGTCTTGTCGCTCCGGACCGGAGTACCGGTTCGAAACGTGCATAACTTTTGATCCGACCGTTGGATCTCCCTCAAATTTTTACAGGAGTTTCCGGACGTTGTTTTCCTTGGAGTTGATGTGGGATCCATACTCGGTGAGGCGGAGGTCTCGTCGCTCCAGACCACAGTACCGGTTCGAAACGGGCATAACTTTTGATCCGACCGTTGGATCTCCCTCAAATTTTTACGGGAGTTTCCGGACGTTGTTTTCCTTGTGGTTGATGTGGGATCGCTACTCGGTGAGGCGGAGGTCTCGTCGCTCCAAGACCAGTACCGGTTCGAAAGGGGCATAACTTTTGATCCGACCGTTGGATCTCCCTCAAATTTTTGCGGGAGTATCCGGACGTTGTTTTCCTTGGAGTTGACGTGGGATCGCTACTCGGTGAGGCGGAGGTCTCGTCGCTCCAGACATGAGTACCGGTTCGAAACGTGCATAACTTTTGATCCGACCGTTGGATCTCCCTCAAATTTTTACGGGAGTTTCGGGAGTTGTTTTCCTTGGAGTTGATGTGAGATCCATACTCGGTGAGGTGGAGGTCTCGTCGCTCCAGACGAGTACCGGTTCGAAAGGGGCATAACTTTTGATCCGACCGTTGGATCTCCCTCAAATTTTTACGGGAGTTTCGGATGTTGTTTTCCTTGTGGTTGATGTGGGACTGCTACTCGGTGAGGCGCAGGTCTCGTCGCTTCAAACCAGAGTACCGGTTCGAAAGGGGCATAACTTTTGATCCGACCGTTGGATCTCCCTCAAATTTTTGCGGGAGTTATCCGGACGCTGTTTTCCTTGGAGTTGATGTGGGATCGCTACTCCGTGAGGCGGAGGTCTTGTCGCTCCGGACCAGAGTACCGGTTCGAAACGTGCATAACTTTTGATCCGACCGTTGGATCTCCCTCAAATTTTTACAGGAGTTTCCGGATTTGTTTTCCTTGAAGTTGATGTGGGATCCATACTCGGTGAGGCGGAGGTCTCGTCGCTCTAGACCGAGTACCGGTTCGAAAGGGGCATAACTTTTGATCCGACCGTTGGATCTCCCTCAAATTTTTACGGGAGTTTGCGACGATCTTGTTTTCCTTGTGGTTGATGTGGGATCGCTACTCGGTGAGGCGAGGTCTCGTCGCTCCGAGACCAGTACCGGTTCGAAAGGGGCATAACTTTTGATCCGACCGTTGGATCTCCCTCAAATTTTTGCGGGAGTATCCGGACGTTGTTTTCCTTGGAGTTGATGTGGGATCGCTACTCGGTGAGGCGGAGGTCTCGTCGCTCGGAGACACAGAGTACCGGTTCGAAAGGGGCATAACTTTTGATCCGACCGTTGGATCTCCCTCAAATTTTTACGGGAGTTTCCGGACGTTGTTTTCCTTGTGGTTGATGTGGGATCGCTACTCGGTGAGGCGGAGGTCTCGTCGCTCCGGACCGAGTACCGGTTCGAAAGGGGCATAACTTTTGATCCGACCGTTGGATCTCCCTCAAATTTTTACGGGAGTATCCGGACGTTGTTTTCCTTGGAGTTGATGTGGGATCGCTACTCGGTGAGGCGGAGGTCTCGTCGCTCCAGACAGAGTACCGGTTCGAAAGGGGCATAACTTTTGATCCGACCGTTGGATCTCCCTCAAATTTTTACGGGAGTTTCGGATGTTGTTTTCCTTGTGGTTGATGTGGGATCGCTACTCGGTGAGGCGCGAGGTCTCGTCGCTCCGGACACGAGTACCGGTTCGAAAGGGGCATAACTTTTGATCCGACCGTTGGATCTCCCTCAAATTTTTGCGGGAGTATCCGGACGCTGTTTTCCTTGGAGTTGATGTGGGATCGCTACTCCGTGAGGCGGAGGTCTTGTCGCTCCGGACCAGTACCGGTTCGAAACGTGCATAACATTTGATCCGACCGTTGGATCTCCCTTAAATTTTTACGGGAGTTTCGGACGTTGTTTTCCTTGGAGTTGATGTGGGATCCATACTCGGTGAGGCGGAGGTCTCGTCGCTCAGAGATCGAGTACCGGTTCGAAAGGGGCATAACTTTTGATCCGACCGTTGGATCTCCCTCAAATTTTTACGGGAGTTTGCGAGATCTTGTTTTCCTTGTGGTTGATGTGGGATCGCTACTCGGTGAGGCGGAGGTCTCGTCGCTCCGGACCAGTACCGGTTCGAAAGGGGCATAACTTTTGATCCGACCGTTGGATCTCCCTCAAATTTTTGCAGGGAGTATCCGGACGTTGTTTTCCTTGGAGTTGATGTGGGATCGCTACTCGGTGAGGCGGAGGTCTTGTCGCTCCGGACGAGTACCGGTTCGAAACGTGCATAACTTTTGATCCGACCGTTGGATCTCCCTCAAATTTTTACGGGAGTTTCCGGACATTTGTTTTCCTTGGAGTTGATGTGGGATCCATACTCGGTGAGGCGGAGGTCTCGTCGCTCCAGACCGAGTACCGGTTCGAAAGGGGCATAACTTTTGATCCGACCGTTGGATCTCCCTCAAATTTTTACAGGAGTTTCGGATCGTTGTTTTCCTTGTGGTTGATGTGGGATCGCTACTCGGTGAGGGCGCGAGGTCTCGTCGCTCCGGACCACGAGTACCGGTTCGAAAGGGGCATAACTTTTGATCCGACCGTTGGATCTCCCTCAAATTTTTGCAGGAGTATCCGGACGCTGTTTTCCTTGGAGTTGATGTGGGATCGCTACTCGGTGAGGCGGAGGTCTTGTCGCTCCAGACCGAGTACCGGTTCGAAACGTGCATAACTTTTGATCCGACCGTTGGATCTCCCTCAAATTTTTACGGGAGTTTCCGGACGTTGTTTTCCTTGGAGTTGATGTGGGATCCATACTCGGTGAGGCGGAGGTCTCGTCGCTCAGAGATCGAGTACCGGTTCGAAAGGGGCATAACTTTTGATCCGACCGTTGGATCTCCCTCAAATTTTTACGGGAGTTTCGAGATCGTTGTTTTCCTTGTGGTTGATGTGGGATCGCTACTCGGTGAGGCGGAGGTCTCGTCGCTCCGAGACCACGAGTACCGGTTCGAAAGGGGCATAACTTTTGATCCGACCGTTGGATCTCCCTCAAATTTTTGCAGGAGTTATCCGGACGTTGTTTTCCTTGGAGTTGATGTGGGATCGCTACTCGGTGAGGCGGAGGTCTTGTCGCTCCGACTGCAGTACCGGTTCGAAACGTGCATAACTTTTGATCCGACCGTTGGATCTCCCTCAAATTTTTACCGGGAGTTTCCGGACGTTGTTTTCCTTGGAGTTGATGTGGGATCCATACTCGGTGAGGCGGAGGTCTCGTCGCTCTAGACCAGAGTACCGGTTCGAAAGGGGCATAACTTTTGATCCGACCGTTGGATCTCCCTCAAATTTTTACAGGGAGTTTCCAGATGTTGTTTTCCTTGTGGTTGATGTGGGATCGCTACTCGGTCAGGCGCAGGTCTCGTCCCTCGAGACCACAGTACCGGTTCGAAAGGGGCATAACTTTTGATCCGACCGTTGGATCTCCCTCAAATTTTTGCGAGGAGTTTCCGGACGCTGTTTTTGTTAGAGTTGATGTGGGATTGCTACTCGGTCAGGCACAGGTCTCGTCGCTCCAGACCGCAGTACCGGTTCGAAAGGGGCATAACTTTTGATCCGACCGTTGGATCTCCCTCAAATTTTTACGGGAGTTTCCGGACGTTGTTTTCCTTGTGAGTTGATGTGGGATCGCTACTCGGTGAGGCGGAGGTCTCGTCGCTCCGGACCAGAGTACCGGTTCGAAAGGGGCATAACTTTTGATCCGACCGTTGGATCTCCCTCAAATTTTTACGGGAGTATCCGGACGCCTTGTTTTCCTTGGAGTTGATGTGGGATCGCTACTCGGTGAGGCGGAGGTCTCGTCGCTCAAGACCGGAGTACCGGTTCGAAAGGGGCATAACTTTTGATCCGACCGTTGGATCTCCCTCAAATTTTTACAGGAGTTTCCGGACGTTGTTTTCCTTGGAGTTGATGTGGGATCGCTACTCGGTGAGGCGGAGGTCTCGTCGCTCCGGACCACGAGTACCGGTTCGAAAGGGGCATAACTTTTGATCCGACCGTTGGATCTCCCTCAAATTTTTACGGGAGTATCCGGACGCTTTGTTTTCCTTGGAGTTGATGTGGGATCGCTACTCCGTGAGGCGGAGGTCTTGTCGCTCCGAGACAAGAGTACCGGTTCGAAACGTGCATAACTTTTGATCCGACCGTTGGATCTCCCTCAAATTTTTACGGGAGTTTCCGGACGCTTGTTTTCCTTGGAGTTGATGTGGGATCCATACTCGGTGAGGCGGAGGTCTCGTCGCTCAAGACTCGAGTACCGGTTCGAAAGGGGCATAACTTTTGATCCGACCGTTGGATCTCCCTCAAATTTTTACGGGAGTTTGCGGATGCTTGTTTTCCTTGTGGTTGATGTGGGATCGCTACTCGGTGAGGCGCAGGTCTCGTCGCTCCGGACCACAGTACCGGTTCGAAAGGGGCATAACTTTTGATCCGACCGTTGGATCTCCCTCAAATTTTTACAGGAGTATCCGGACGCTGTTTTCCTTGGAGTTGATGTGGGATCGCTACTCGGTGAGGCGGAGGTCTCGTCGCTCCAGACCAGAGTACCGGTTCGAAACGTGCATAACTTTTGATCCGACCGTTGGATCTCCCTCAAATTTTTACGGGAGTTTCCGGACGCCTTGTTTTCCTTGGAGTTGATGTGGGATCGCTACTCGGTGAGGCGGAGGTCTCGTCGCTCCGGACCGAGTACCGGTTCGAAAGGGGCATAACTTTTGATCCGACCGTTGGATCTCCCTCAAATTTTTACGGGAGTTTCCGGATGTTGTTTTCCTTGTGGTTGATGTGGGATCGCTACTCGGTGAGGCGCGAGGTCTCGTCGCTCCGGACCGAGTACCGGTTCGAAAGGGGCATAACTTTTGATCCGACCGTTGGATCTCCCTCAAATTTTTGCGGGAGTATCCGGACGTTGTTTTCCTTGGAGTTGATGTGGGATCGCTACTCGGTGAGGCGGAGGTCTCGTCGCTCCTAGACAGAGTACCGGTTCGAAAGGGGCATAACTTTTGATCCGACCGTTGGATCTCCCTCAAATTTTTACGGGAGTTTCCGGACGTTGTTTTCCTTGGAGTTGATGTGGGATCGCTACTCGGTGAGGCGGAGGTCTCGTCGCTCAAGACTCGAGTACCGGTTCGAAAGGGGCATAACTTTTGATCCGACCGTTGGATCTCCCTCAAATTTTTACGGGAGTTTTCCGGATGTTGTTTTCCTTGTGGTTGATGTGGGATCGCTACTCGGTGAGGCGGAGGTCTCGTCGCTCCGGACCACGAGTACCGGTTCGAAAGGGGCATAACTTTTGATCCGACCGTTGGATCTCCCTCAAATTTTTGCGGGAGTATCCGGACGCTTGTTTTCCTTGGAGTTGATGTGGGATCGCTACTCGGTGAGGCGGAGGTCTTGTCGCTCCGGACCGACAGTACCGGTTCGAAACGTGCATAACTTTTGATCCGACCGTTGGATCTCCCTCAAATTTTTACAGGAGTTTCCGGACGCTTGTTTTCCTTGGAGTTGATGTGGGATCCATACTCGGTGAGGCGGAGGTCTCGTCGCTCTAGACCAGAGTACCGGTTCGAAAGGGGCATAACTTTTGATCCGACCGTTGGATCTCCCTCAAATTTTTGCTGGAGTATCCGGATCGTTGTTTTCCTTGTGGTTGATGTGGGATCGCTACTCGGTGAGGCGGAGGTCTTGTCGCTCTCGGACCGAGTACCGGTTCGAAAGGGGCATAACTTTTGATCCGACCGTTGGATCTCCCTCAAATTTTTACGGGAGTTTCCGGACGCTGTTTTTGTTGGAGTTGATGTGGGATCCATACTCGGTGAGGCGGAGGTCTCGTCGCTCCAGATCGAGTACCGGTTCGAAAGGGGCATAACTTTTGATCCGACCGTTGGATCTCCCTCAAATTTTTACGGGAGTTTCCGGATGTTGTTTTCCTTGTGGTTGATGTGGGACTGCTACTCGGTGAGGCGCAGGTCTCGTCGCTTCAAACCAGAGTAACGGTTCGAAAGGGGCATAACTTTTGATCCGACCGTTGGATCTCCCTCAAATTTTTGCGGGAGTATCCGGACGTTGTTTTCCTTGGAGTTGATGTGGGATCGCTACTCGGTGAGGCGGAGGTCTTGTCGCTCCGGACCACAGTACCGGTTCGAAACGTGCATAACTTTTGATCCGACGGTTGGATCTCCCTCAAATTTTTACGGGAGTTTCCGGACGTTGTTTTCCTTGGAGTTGATGTGGGATCCATACTCGGTGAGGCGGAGGTCTCGTCGCTCTAGACTCGAGTAACGGTTCGAAAGGGGCATAACTTTTGATCTGACCGTTGGATCTCCCTCAAATTTTTACGGGAGTTTGCGGATGTTGTTTTCCTTGTGGTTGATGTGGGATCGCTACTCGGTGAGGCGCGAGGTCTCGTCGCTCCGGACCGAGTACCGGTTCGAAAGGGGCATAACTTTTGATCCGACCGTTGGATCTCCCTCAAATTTTTGCGGGAGTATCCGGACGTTGTTTTCCTTGGAGTTGATGTGGGATCGCTACTCGGTGAGGCGGAGGTCTTGTCGCTCCAGACCGAGTACCGGTTCGAAACGTGCATAACTTTTGATCCGACCGTTGGATCTCCCTTAAATTTTTACAGGAGTTTCCGGACGCTGTTTTCCTTGGAGTTGATGTGGGATCCATACTCGGTGAGGCGGAGGTCTCGTCGCTCAAGATCAGAGTACCGGTTCGAAAGGGGCATAACTTTTGATCCGACCGTTGGATCTCCCTCAAATTTTTACGGGAGTTTGCGAGATCTTGTTTTCCTTGTGGTTGATGTGGGATCGCTACTCGGTGAGGCGGAGGTCTCGTCGCTCCGGACCAGTACCGGTTCGAAAGGGGCATAACTTTTGATCCGACCGTTGGATCTCCCTCAAATTTTTGCGGGAGTATCCGGACGCTTGTTTTCCTTGGAGTTGATGTGGGATCGCTACTCGGTGAGGCGGAGGTCTTGTCGCTCCGGACCGAGTACCGGTTCGAAACGTGCATAACTTTTGATCCGACCGTTGGATCTCCCTCAAATTTTTACGGGAGTTTCCGGACGTTGTTTTCCTTGGAGTTGATGTGGGATCCATACTCGGTGAGGCGGAGGTCTCGTCGCTCTAGACCGAGTACCGGTTCGAAAGGGGCATAACTTTTGATCCGACCGTTGGATCTCCCTCAAATTTTTACGGGAGTTTCCGGATCGTTGTTTTCCTTGTGGTTGATGTGGGATCGCTACTCGGTGAGGCGAGGTCTCGTCGCTCCGAGACCACGAGTACCGGTTCGAAACGGGCATAACTTTTGATCCGACCGTTGGATCTCCCTCAAATTTTTGCGGGAGTATCCGGACGTTGTTTTCCTTGGAGTTGATGTGGGATCGCTACTCGGTGAGGCGGAGGTCTCGTCGCTCCAGACCGAGTACCGGTTCGAAAGGGGCATAACTTTTGATCCGACCGTTGGATCTCCCTCAAATTTTTACAGGAGTTTGGAGATGTTGTTTTCCTTGTGGTTGATGTGGGACTGCTACTCGGTGAGGCGCAGGTCTCGTCGCTTCAAACCAGAGTAACGGTTCGAAAGGGGCATAACTTTTGATCCGACCGTTGGATCTCCCTCAAATTTTTGCGGGAGTTATCCGGACGTTGTTTTCCTTGGAGTTGATGTGGGATCGCTACTCCGTGAGGCGGAGGTCTTGTCGCCTGACCGCAGTACCGGTTCGAAACGTGCATAACTTTTGATCCGACCGTTGGATCTCCCTTAAATTTTTACAGGAGTTTCCGGAGCTGTTTTCCTTGGAGTTGATGTGGGATCCATACTCGGTGAGGCGGAGGTCTCGTCGCTCTAGATCGAGTACCGGTTCGAAAGGGGCATAACTTTTGATCCGACCGTTGGATCTCCCTCAAATTTTTACGGGAGTTTGCGAGATGTTGTTTTCCTTGTGGTTGATGTGGGATCGCTACTCGGTGAGGCGGAGGTCTCGTCGCTCCGAGACCACGAGTACCGGTTCGAAAGGGGCATAACTTTTGATCCGACCGTTGGATCTCCCTCAAATTTTTGCGGGAGTATCCGGACTTTGTTTTCCTTGGAGTTGATGTGGGATCGCTACTCGGTGAGGCGGAGGTCTTGTCGCTCCGGACCGAGTACCGGTTCGAAACGTGCATAACTTTTGATCCGACCGTTGGATCTCCCTTAAATTTTTACGGGAGTTTCCGGATTTGTTTTCCTTGGAGTTGATGTGGGATCCATACTCGGTGAGGCGGAGGTCTCGTCGCTCAAGATCGAGTACCGGTTCGAAAGGGGCATAACTTTTGATCCGACCGTTGGATCTCCCTCAAATTTTTACGGGAGTTTGCGGATCTTTGTTTTCCTTGTGGTTGATGTGGGATCGCTACTCGGTGAGGCGCGGAGGTCTCGTCGCTCCGAGACCACGAGTACCGGTTCGAAAGGGGCATAACTTTTGATCCGACCGTTGGATCTCCCTCAAATTTTTGCGGGAATATCCGGACATTGTTTTCCTTGGAGTTGACGTGGGATCGCTACTCCGTGAGGCGGAGGTCTTGTCGCTCCGGACGAGTACCGGTTCGAAACGTGCATAACTTTTGATCCGACCGTTGGATCTCCCTTAAATTTTTACGGGAGTTTCCGGACTTTGTTTTCCTTGGAGTTGATGTGGGATCCATACTCGGTGAAGCGGAGGTCTCGTCGCTCTAGATCAGAGTACCGGTTCGAAAGGGGCTTAACTTTGGATCCGACCGTTGGATCTCCCTCAAATTTTTACAGGAGTTTGCAGATGCTGTTTTCCTTGTGGTTGATGTGGGATCGCTACTCGGTGAGGCGCAGGTCTCGTCGCTCCAGACCAGTACCGGTTCGAAAGGGGCATAACTTTTGATCCGACCGTTGGATCTCCCTCAAATTTTTGCGGGAGTATCCGGACGTTGTTTTCCTTGGAGTTGATGTGGGATCGCTACTCCGTGAGGCGGAGGTCTTGTCGCTCCGGACCGAGTACCGGTTCGAAACGTGCATAACTTTTGATCCGACCGTTGGATCTCCCTTAAATTTTTACGGGAGTTTCCGACGGATCTTGTTTTCCTTGGAGTTGATGTGGGATCCATACTCGGTGAAGCGGAGGTCTCGTCGCTCTAGATCAGAGTACCGGTTCGAAAGGGGCTTAACTTTGGATCCGACCGTTGGATCTCCCTCAAATTTTTACAGGAGTTTGCAGATGCTGTTTTCCTTGTGGTTGATGTGGGATCGCTACTCGGTGAGGCGCAGGTCTCGTCGCTCCAGACCACAGTACCGGTTCGAAAGGGGCATAACTTTTGATCCGACCGTTGGATCTCCCTCAAATTTTTGCAGGAATATCCGGACGCTGTTTTCCTTGGAGTTGACGTGGGATCGCTACTCCGTGAGGCGGAGGTCTTGTCGCTCCAGACCAGAGTACCGGTTCGAAACGTGCATAACTTTTGATCCGACCGTTGGATCTCCCTTAAATTTTTACAGGAGTTTCCGGACGCTGTTTTCCTTGGAGTTGATGTGGGATCCATACTCGGTGAGGCGGAGGTCTCGTCGCTCAAGATCAGAGTACCGGTTCGAAAGGGGCTTAACTTTGGATCCGACCGTTGGATCTCCCTCAAATTTTTACAGGAGTTTGCGAGATCTTTGTTTTCCTTGTGGTTGATGTGGGATCGCTACTCGGTGAGGCGCGAGGTCTCGTCGCTCCGGACCGAGTACCGGTTCGAAAGGGGCATAACTTTTGATCCGACCGTTGGATCTCCCTCAAATTTTTGCGGGAATATCCGGACGTTGTTTTCCTTGGAGTTGACGTGGGATCGCTACTCGTGAGGCGGAGGTCTTGTCGCTCCGGACAGAGTACCGGTTCGAAACGTGCATAACTTTTGATCCGACCGTTGGATCTCCCTTAAATTTTTACGGGAGTTTCCGGGACGTTGTTTTCCTTGGAGTTGATGTGGGATCCATACTCGGTGAAGCGGAGGTCTCGTCGCTCTAGATCAGAGTACCGGTTCGAAAGGGGCTTAACTTTGGATCCGACCGTTGGATCTCCCTCAAATTTTTACAGGAGTTTGCCGAATCGTTGTTTTCCTTGTGGTTGATGTGGGATCGCTACTCGGTGAGGCGGAGGTCTCGTCGCTCCGAGACCACGAGTACCGGTTCGAAAGGGGCATAACTTTTGATCTGACCGTTGGATCTCCCTCAAATTTTTGCAGGAGTATCCAGACTCTGTTTTCCTTGTGGTTGATGTGGGATCGCTACTCGGTGAGGCGGAGGTCTCGTCGCTCCAGACCAGAGTACCGGTTCGAAACGTGCATAACTTTTGATCCGACCGTTGGCTCTCGCTCAAATTTTTACAGGAGTTTGCGGATCTTTGTTTTCCTTGTGGTTGATGTGGGATCGCTACTCGGTGAGGCGCGGAGGTCTCGTCGCTCCCAGACCAGAGTACCGGTTCGAAAGGGGCATAACTTTTGATCCGACCGTTGGATCTCACTCAAATTTTTGCGGGAGTATCCGGACGCTGTTTTCCTTGGAGTTGACGTGGGATCGCTACTTGGTGAGGCGGAGGTCTTGTCGCTCCGGACGGAGTACCGGTTCGAAACGTGCATAACTTTTGATCCGACCGTTGGATCTCCCTTAAATTTTTACAGGAGTTTCCGGACGCTGTTTTCCTTGGAGTTGATGTGGGATCCATACTCGGTGAGGCGGAGGTCTCGTCGCTCCTAGACCGAGTACCGGTTCGAAAGGGGCATAACTTTTGATCCGACCGTTGGATCTCCCTCAAATTTTTACGGGAGTTTCCGGATCGTTGTTTTCCTTGTGGTTGATGTGGGATCGCTACTCGGTGAGGCGGAGGTCTCGTCGCTCCGAGACCACGAGTACCGGTTCGAAAGGGGCATAACTTTTGATCCGACCGTTGGATCTCCCTCAAATTTTTGCGGGAATATCCGGACGTTGTTTTCCTTGGAGTTGACGTGGGATCGCTACTCCGTGAGGCGGAGGTCTTGTCGCTCCAGACCAGAGTACCGGTTCGAAACGTGCATAACTTTTGATCCGACCGTTGGATCTCCCTTAAATTTTTACAGGAGTTTCCGGACGCTGTTTTCCTTGGAGTTGATGTGGGATCCATACTCGGTGAGGCGGAGGTCTCGTCGCTCTAGATCGAGTACCGGTTCGAAAGGGGCTTAACTTTTGATCCGACCGTTGGATCTCCCTCAAATTTTTACGGGAGTTTGCGAGACTTTGTTTTCCTTGTGGTTGATGTGGGATCGCTACTCGGTGAGGCGGAGGTCTCGTCGCTCCGGACCACGAGTAACGGTTCGAAAGGGGCATAACTTTTGATCCGACCGTTGGATCTCCCTCAAATTTTTGCAGGAGTATCCGGACGCTGTTTTCCTTGGAGTTGATGTGGGATCGCTACTCCGTGAGGCGGAGGTCTTGTCGCTCCAGACCACAGTACCGGTTCGAAACGTGCGTAACTTTTGATCCGACCGTTGGATCTCCCTCAAATTTTTACGGGAGTTTCCGGAGCTTGTTTTCCTTGGAGTTGATGTGGGATCCATACTCGGTGAGGCGGAGGTCTCGTCGCTCTAGATCGAGTACCGGTTCGAAAGGGGCATAACTTTTGATCCGACCGTTGGATCTCCCTCAAATTTTTACAGGAGTTTGCAGATGTTGTTTTCCTTGTGGTTGATGTGGGATCGCTACTCGGTGAGGCGCAGGTCTCGTCGCTCTAGACCACGAGTACCGGTTCGAAAGGGGCATAACTTTTGATCCGACCGTTGGATCTCCCTCAAATTTTTGCAGGAGTATCCGGACGCTGTTTTCCTTGGAGTTGACGTGGGATCGCTACTCCGTGAGGCGGAGGTCTTGTCGCTCCGGACCAGAGTACCGGTTCGAAACGTGCATAACTTTTGATCCGACCGTTGGATCTCCCTCAAATTTTTACGGGAGTTTCCGGACGCTGTTTTCCTTGGAGTTGATGTGGGATCCATACTCGTTGAAGCGGAGGTCTCGTCGCTCTAGATCAGAGTACCGGTTCGAAAGGGGCATAACTTTTGATCCGACCGTTGGATCTCCCTCAAATTTTTACAGGAGTTTGCCGATGCTGTTTTCCTTGTGGTTGATGTGGGATCGCTACTCGGTGAGGCGCAGGTCTCGTCGCTCCAGACCACAGTACCGGTTCGAAAGGGGCATAACTTTTGATCCGACCGTTGGATCTCCCTCAAATTTTTGCAGGAGTATCCGGACGCCGTTTTCCTTGGAGTTGATGTGGGATCGCTACTCCGTGAGGCGGAGGTCTTGTCGCTCCAGACCGGAGTACCGGTTCGAAACGTGCATAACTTTTGATCCGACCGTTGGATCTCCCTTAAATTTTTACAGGAGTTTCCGGACGCTGTTTTCCTTGGAGTTGATGTGGGATCCATACTCGGTGAGGCGGAGGTCTCGTCGCTCTAGATCGAGTACCGGTTCGAAAGGGGCTTAACTTTTGATCCGACCGTTGGATCTCCCTCAAATTTTTACGGGAGTTTGCGATGTTGTTTTCCTTGTGGTTGATGTGGGATCGCTACTCGGTGAGGCGAGGTCTCGTCGCTCCAGACCACGAGTACCGGTTCGAAAGGGGCATAACTTTTGATCCGACCGTTGGATCTCCCTCAAATTTTTGCAGGAGTATCCGGACAGCTGTTTTCCTTGTGGTTGATGTGGGATCGCTACTCGGTGAGGCGGAGGTCTCGTCGCTCCAGACCAGAGTACCGGTTCGAAACGTGCATAACTTTTGATCCGACCGTTGGCTCTCCCTCAAATTTTTACAGGAGTTTGCAGATGCTGTTTTCCTTGTGGTTGATGTGGGATCGCTACTCGGTGAGGCGCAGGTCTCGTCGCTCCAGACCGAGTACCGGTTCGAAAGGGGCATAACTTTTGATCCGACCGTTGGATCTCCCTCAAATTTTTGCGGGAGTATCCGGACGCTTGTTTTCCTTGGAGTTGACGTGGGATCGCTACTCCGTGAGGCGGAGGTCTTGTCGCTCCGGACCGAGTACCGGTTCGAAACGTGCATAACTTTTGATCCGACCGTTGGATCTCCCTTAAATTTTTACAGGAGTTTCCGGACGCTGTTTTCCTTGGAGTTGATGTGGGATCCATACTCGGTGAAGCGGAGGTCTCGTCGCTCTAGATCAGATTACCGGTTCGAAAGGGGCTTAACTTTGGATCCGACCGTTGGATCTCCCTCAAATTTTTACAGGAGTTTGCGGATGCTGTTTTCCTTGTGGTTGATGTGGGATCGCTACTCGGTGAGGCGCAGGTCTCGTCGCTCCAGACCACAGTACCGGTTCGAAAGGGGCATAACTTTTGATCCGACAGTTGGATCTCCCTCAAATTTTTAGTGGAGTATCCGGACGCTGTTTTCCTTGGAGTTGATGTGGGATCGCTACTCCGTGAGGCGGAGGTCTTGTCGCTCCGGACCAGAGTACCGGTTCGAAACGTGCATAACTTTTGATCCGACCGTTGGCTCTCCCTTAAATTTTTACAGGAGTTTCCGGACGCTGTTTTCCTTGGAGTTGATGTGGGATCCATACTCGGTGAGGCGGAGGTCTCGTCGCTCTAGATCGAGTACCGGTTCGAAAGGGGCATAACTTTGGATCCGACCGTTGGATCTCCCTCAAATTTTTACAGGAGTTTGCAGATGCTGTTTTCCTTGTGGTTGATGTGGGATCGCTACTCGGTGAGGCGCAGGTCTCGTCGCTCCAGACCACAGTACCGGTTCGAAAGGGGCATAACTTTTGATCCGACCGTTGGATCTCCCTCAAATTTTTGCAGGAGTATCCGGACGCTGTTTTCCTTGGAGTTGATGTGGGATCGCTACTCCGTGAGGCGGAGGTCTTGTCGCTCCAGACCAGAGTACCGGTTCGAAACGTGCATAACTTTTGATCCGACCGTTGGATCTCCCTTAAATTTTTACAGGAGTTTCCGGACGCTGTTTTCCTTGGAGTTGATGTGGGATCCATACTCGGTGAAGCGGAGGTCTCGTCGCTCTAGATCAGAGTACCGGTTCGAAAGGGGCTTAACTTTTGATCCGACCGTTGGATCTCCCTCAAATTTTTACGGGAGTTTGCGATCTTTGTTTTCCTTGTGGTTGATGTGGGATCGCTACTCGGTGAGGCGGAGGTCTCGTCGCTCCGGACCACGAGTACCGGTTCGAAAGGGGCATAACTTTTGATCCGACCGTTGGATCTCCCTCAAATTTTTGCGGGAGTATCCGGACGCTGTTTGTTTTCCTTGGAGTTGATGTGGGATCGCTACTCGGTGAGGCGGAGGTCTTGTCGCTCCGGACCGAGTACCGGTTCGAAACGTGCATAACTTTTGATCCGACCGTTGGATCTCCCTTAAATTTTTACAGGAGTTTCCGGACGCTGTTTTCCTTGGAGTTGATGTGGGATCCATACTCGGTGAGGCGGAGGTCTCGTCGCTCAAGATCAGAGTACCGGTTCGAAAGGGGCTTAACTTTGGATCCGACCGTTGGATCTCCCTCAAATTTTTACAGGAGTTTGCAGATGTTGTTTTCCTTGTGGTTGATGTGGGATCGCTACTCGGTGAGGCGCAGGTCTCGTCGCTCCACAGTACCGGTTCGAAAGGGGCATAACTTTTGATCCGACCGTTGGATCTCCCTCAAATTTTTGCAGGAATATCCGGACGCTGTTTTCCTTGGAGTTGACGTGGGATCGCTACTCCGTGAGGCGGAGGTCTTGTCGCTCCGGCACCGGAGCAGTACCGGTTCGAAACGTGCATAACTTTTGATCCGACCGTTGGATCTCCCTTAAATTTTTACGGGAGTTTCCGAAGTTGTTTTCCTTGGAGTTGATGTGGGATCCATACTCGGTGAGGCGGAGGTCTCGTCGCTCTAGATCGAGTACCGGTTCGAAAGGGGCTTAACTTTTGATCCGACCGTTGGATCTCCCTCAAATTTTTACAGGAGTTTGCGGATGCTGTTTTCCTTGTGGTTGATGTGGGATCGCTACTCGGTGAGGCGCAGGTCTCGTCGCTCCGAGACCACAAGTAACGGTTCGAAAGGGGCATAACTTTTGATCCGACCGTTGGATCTCCCTCAAATTTTTGCAGGAGTATCCGGACGCTGTTTTCCTTGGAGTTGATGTGGGATCGCTACTCGGTGAGGCGGAGGTCTCGTCGCTCCAGACCGAGTACCGGTTCGAAACGTGCATAACTTTTGATCCGACCGTTGGATCTCCCTCAAATTTTTACGGGAGTTTCCGGACGCTGTTTTCCTTGGAGTTGATGTGGGATCGCTACTCGGTGAGGCGGAGGTCTCGTCGCTCCGAGAGCACTGAGTACCGGTTCGAAAGGGGCATAACTTTTGATCCGACCGTTGGATCTCCCTCAAATTTTTACGGGAGTTTCCGGACGTTGTTTTCCTTGTGGTTGATGTGGGATCGCTACTCGGTGAGGCGAGGTCTCGTCGCTCCGGACCAGTACCGGTTCGAAAGGGGCATAACTTTTGATCCGACCGTTGGATCTCCCTCAAATTTTTGCAGGAGTATCCGGACGCTGTTTTTCCTTGGAGTTGATGTGGGATCGCTACTCCGTGAGGCGGAGGTCTTGTCGCTCCGAAAAAAAAGACCCGCTCCGAAAGCATAACTTTTGATCCGACCGTTGGATCTCCCTTAAATTTTTACAGGAGTTTCCGGACGCTGTTTTCCTTGGAGTTGATGTGGGATCCATACTCGGTGAGGCGGAGGTCTCGTCGCTCTAGATCAGAGTACCGGTTCGAAAGGGGCTTAACTTTGGATCCGACCGTTGGATCTCCCTCAAATTTTTACAGGAGTTTGCAGATGCTGTTTTCCTTGTGGTTGATGTGGG